>CM060202.1:24308748-24326119 GCA_030562195.1 Nipponacmea schrenckii | reverse complement strand
TTACAAACTTCATCTTATACATCTTCACAATATCAAGCTATTACAAACTTCATCTTATACATCTTAACAATGTCAAGCTATAACAAGCTTCATCTTATACATCTTCACAATGTCAAGCTATTACAAACTGCATCTTATATATCTTCACAATGTCAAGCTATTACAAACTGCATCTTATACATCTTTACAATGTCAAGCTATTACAAACTTCATCTTATACATCTTTACAATTTCAAGCTATTACAAACATCAACTTAAACATCTTTACAATGTCAAGCTATTACAAACTTCATCTTGTACATCTTCACAATGTCAAGTTATTACAAAAGGTAGTATGCCTCTAAAAGACTTAAAAGCGTAATATAAAATAGTTATAAATAGGGACCAGGTTTTTCTGACTCATTGGTAAGATTATACCCTAGTTGGGTCTCTCTTTCATACGCTAAAAAGAATTTAATCTTGTTTTTCCATACTAAAAATCGTACAATATCCTGAGGGGAAAAGCTCCCCAAATTCGGCGTATGTGACAGATGACGCAAGAAATCCTGAAACACATCTTCAAATATTCCCTTCCTCTGCAAACTTCGCCCAGTCTCCTTTTCTAACAAATACGTCTATCAATTCTCTCCAGATCAATATCCTATAAAATAATTTAACAACACTTTAACCTGTATGCATACAGATCCCATCTTAAAGGCCTAGGATCACTTATGAAACCTCGTTTTGTCGGTTTACACAAAATACCAAATCCACCCTTTTTCCCCAACATTACTTTTTCCACACACATCTCTTGCACTAGTGGCCACCAAACTGGTTTATAATCAAATTCCGGTAAAATAATTATACATCAATGAGGTTAAACGGAGGAAAAACATAAGGATTTGTCTCTTTACTAATATCCTGCGCAAAAACATTGATGCCATCTGACTGGGGCGTTGAAAACGTGAAGTGTTTTAAATTATCCCCCTTTATCAACTTCATGCAGTTCGAGTCCAAAGACATAAGATCAATATTTTCAACCCTTTGCCATACATCTTGTTCCAACATGGAATCCAACAAAGATACACTTCTTGATGGTTCATCTGCCACATTATCTACCGAATTGACATACTGAAAATACAAGCCTATATTATTTTTATGACACAACTGAAACAATTTCTTCATAATACCATTCAATGCAGGGTCACGAGCACCTTGATTGTCCCACGAGAATATAACAGCCATATTATCTGTCAATATATCTAACCTAGAATTATGTACACCTCGGCCTAATGACTCCACAGCTCGCAACACCGCTTCTGCTTCCTTCAAATGAATTGGTCTATCATCTCCATTTTCCCAGAAATCCCCAAACCTAACCGCTTTATGAACCCCATTCATAACAGCTACTCCGTATTTGTACAGTGAGGCATCCGTACTTATTAAAAACTGATAATGATACTCTTTCATCCACTGAAAACAGTCTGTCCTTGTTCAAGAAACCTCCAACTTTCTATTTCCTCCCTGAGAGAACCTTTTATTTCAATCGACCTACTATTCTTCATACACTGCTAATACACTGCGAAATGTACCTCCTTATGGCGGCTGATTAGGCCCACAAATCTAACTTCGTTCGTTCCGTGCATTCGTCTCACCTTCATTCATCTAACCATGTAATATCATACTTTGTACCGTTGATCTTCTAACTCTCGATACAAAACTATGCTAAATCTATTGTCTTTGTTTCTTTCGTGCAATCAAGAAGTTTAATTGGATTTAAATGCGACCTTAATGTAACATTATATTTCTTTACTTAAATGAAGTAATACGGTCTTAGAAATACAAAGTTACATTCTTAGATTTATCATAGCAACCACCAAGAAGACGTCGCTAGATGGCGCTGTAGTATGAACAATAACTTCTCCCTACCGGAAATTCAGTTCTTTTTTTACGACAATCTTTTTATACGCCCACATTATAATAGGGTCGTATATTGTCGTCACGCCTGTCCGTCCGTCCGTCGGTCCGTCCGTTCACAATTGCGTGTCAACGCGATAAAGACAGCAGTTTTCATTGGATTTGAATGAAACTTATTTGATATATGCGTATTATTTATTGTATGATTTAGTTAATCTTTTGTAGACGATGTTTGTTAAATGATAAATAACGATAATGTCAGTTTGAAGAAAGAACCTGTTGTTAATATCGTAAGTAGTTGTAATTTTATTAATATCCTGGTACTCAACACAAAGCTGTTGCAGACTTTTAAGCTCAATAATTCAAAGGGGACTCTGGGGCTACATTTCATTGAGGTATTAGTCTCCGATAAATAAATCATATATGTGGACGTTTTCCATTTGAAATTTTGTTGACTTATTCATAATAAGACAGGCACGTCCAAGCATGCGAATATGCCCATTCACAGTGTGATAATGATGACAAATGGCAAAAATATTTTATAATTATATGCATATATTATATATACATGCAGGTACTTGACACTTACTGTATTAAATTTCTATGTAACAAATTGAAATACTATATTTGGCGTTAACGTATTATTTCAAGTTCGAAACATGCAGTAAAAAGGTCAAGCCTGTCATCTAACGTTATGTTAGTGAAGAATGCTATATTGAACTTATTGAGGAGTGGTTTATTTCGTCAATTGGTATTATAAAAATACATTGTTAGATATTAAATATCTTTACAAAAATATTTTGATGTGCTTTTTACAAAGTTAACAAAATAATCCTATAAGAAAAAATAATATGTCTGAGCATGTCTGAGACACTGTTTGCATCAAAATTAAATCCTGAACATCAAAACTGTAGTCTCTATCGCGTTCACAAGCCAATTTTGACGCGTTTGGACTAAGTCAAGAGCAATAACTCAAAAACCGTTCATCTAAAAATCGCCAATTTCGAACTTGTCCGGGATCTCATCTATAAATGATCACAGCATGTTTCGTTCAAATCCGATGAAAACTGTAGTCTCTATCGCGTTCACAAGCCAATCGTGGGCGGACGGACGTACAGGGGAGACACTGTTTGCATCAAAATTGGACATTATAATGAGGGCGTAAAAAAAAAGAAGTGAATTTCCGGTAGGGAGGAGTTATTGGTCATACTACAGCGCCATCTAGCGACGTCTTCTTGGTGGTTGCTATGATAAATCTAAGAATGTAACTTTGTATTTCTAAGACCGTATTACTTCATTTAAGTAAAGAAATATAATGTTACATTAAGGTCGCATTTGAATCCAATTAAACTTCTTGATTGCACGAAATAAACAAAGACAATAGTTTTAGCATAGTTTTGTATCGAGAGTTAGAAGATCAACGGTACAAAGTATGATATTACATGGTTAGATGAATGAAGGTTAGACGAATGCACGGAACGATCTTGACGGGTATACAAAAAACGTCGTCAACGTGAAAGAAAAGGACATTATTGTATATTTATCGGACGAAAATATCCAACCACATCGTCGTAGTCAACAAGTTAAAGGGCTGATTTTGAGTTTTATCCAAATTTTGGCGTGTTTGATCGACAAAATACGCGTGTTTGTCCCCGACCCCATCCTGTAGTAGATTGTTACATTACCTGTTGGTAGACAGCACATCAACAATACAATAATCCACAGCATTTTATATCTCTTTCAGAAAACTTAAAACAAACAGAAAACGCTCAGAAACAATCACACTTGTTAAGTTTTTCTTAAGTTCAAAGGTAATATAATAAGTTTCGATTTCCTATGATCTTACTTATATAGGTATCTGGATAATCGAGAAGGTAGATGCGAAGATATTATCAAGTCTCAAAGTAATGAATAGAAGGTCTTATTTTGTTCGGTTTATTAAAGTGTGTCAAGCTATTGCAAACTGCATCTTATATATCTTCACAAAGTCAAGCTATTACAAACTGCATCTTATATATCTTCACAATGTCAAGCTATTACAAACTTCATCTTATACATCTTCACAATGTCAAGCTATTACAAACTTCATCTTATACATCTTAACAATGTCAAGCTATAACAAGCTTCATCTTATACATCTTCACAATGTCAAGCTATTACAAACTGCATCTTATATATCTTCACAATGTCAAGCTATTACAAACTGCATCTTATATATCTTCACAATGTCAAGCTATTACAAACTTCATCTTATACATCTTAACAATGTCAAGCTATTACAAACTTCATCTTATACATCTTAACAATGTCAAGCTATTACAAACTTCATCTTATACATCTTAACAATGTCAAGCTATTACAAACTTCATCTTATACATCTTCACAATGTCAAGCTATTACAAACTGCATCTTATACATCTTTACAATGTCAAGCTATTACAAACTGCATCTTATACATCTTTACAATTTCAAGCTATTACAAACTTCAACTATTACATTTTAATGTCAAGCTATTACAAACTTCATCTTATATATCTTCACAATGTCAAGCTATTACAAACTGCATCTTATATATCTTCACAATGTCAAGCTATTACAAACTTCATCTTATACATCTTAACAATGTCAAGCTATTACAAACTGCATCTTATATATCTTCACAATGTCAAGCTATTACAAACTGCATCTTATATATCTTTACAATTTCAAGCTATTACAAACTTCATCTTATACATCTTCACAATATCAAGCTATTACAAACTTCATCTTATACATCTTCACAATATCAAGCTATTACAAACTTCATCTTGTACATCTTCACAATGTCAAGCTATTACAAACTTCATCTTGTACATCTTCACAATGTCAAGTTATTACAAAAGGTAGTATGTAATGAATAGAAGGTCTTATTTTGTTCGGTTTATTGAAGTGTGTCAAGCTATTACAAACTGCATCTTATATATCTTCACAATGTCAAGCTATTACAAACTGCATCTTATATATCTTCACAAAGTCAAGCTATTACAAACTGCATCTTATATATCTTCACAAAGTCAAGTCATTACAAACTGCATCTTATATATCTTCACAATGTCAAGCTCTTACAAACTGCATCTTATATATCTTTACAAAGTCAAGCTATTACAAACTGCATCTTATATATCTTCACAAAGTCAAGCTATTACAAACGTCATCTTATACATCTTTACAATGTCAAGCTATTACAAACTTCATCTTATACATCTTCACACTGTCAAGCCATTACTAACTGCATCTTATATATCTTCACAATGTCAAGCTAAAGAATACTCAGTGTTGAGGGTTGGGGGATTTACATCTATAAAGCCTCTAGTCGTTTGGATGGAATCGTGCGTTAATGTCCTTTGCAGATATCTCTTATAGCAAACTACAAAGGGTTGTCCACATTGTCATAAGATCATGGTTTATTATTCAAGGAAATATTTCTGGCTACTTCCAGCAATTAGTGGCTATGGTTTTCGATCTCTATTAACGTATAAAAATCCAGTCGACAGAGCTGTAAATGAGTATGTATGATTCGGCAAAGATCAATATCAAAACTTGTGGTCAAGGACCAGCTGGTTGAAAAAATCTTTTATTGTTTATCTAAGTTGGGGTCTTTCTAGAATATCTTCTTTCTTTCATTAAACGGGATATCCTTTAAAAAGCCATGTTTTTCAATTTTCATTTCATTAGCTCTATTTTTTTACATGAGGGACAATCGACGTCAGCAGGAATACTGTTTGAAATTGCCTCAGAAGTATACGAATCAAGCATAATTTAAAAATTTCTCAGATCTCTTTACCCTGGTAGTCGAGTGTTTTTTACAAGTTTCTCTAGTGTTAAATGTTTGAATTACACCCCTATTTAAACTATGAGTGTTTGACATGTTTTGTTATTCACTGCTTCCTAAAAGTTGATTAATTATCTTGTACACCTCTTGATATATTCACAAGAATGATCTTCTCAGTTAATTTGGTTGTCGAACTTGACTATCAAACCTTGACCTCAGATGCTCTTTCTTTCTTTAAACGGAATATTCTTTATATTCTATACCGACAAAATGATTCAATGCAAGAATGGCTTTCAAAGAAAACTAGGTCTTAGAATGAACATAATAGAACCGTAGGAATTTTCAACAAAACTATTTGCTAAACAGAAAAATGGGCCATTTGATTAAGTATGATTCTGAATGTCGTGGGCGTCTTGTGTGTGTGTTTGGGAGGGTAAGAGGGTCTCCCAGAACATTTTGAAAACTAGAATTGATATGCGAGCATGTGCGGTCTTAACGACATGGTTTGATAGTCAAGGTTTGCTAGTCAAGTTTTGATAGTCAAGGTTTGATAGTCAAGGTTTGATAGTCAAGGTTTGATAGTCAAGGTTTGATAGTCAAGGTTTGATAGTCAAGGTTTGATAGTCAAGGTTTGATAGTCAAGGTTTGATAGTCAAGGTTTGATAGTCAAGATTTGATAGTCAAGGTTTGATAGTCAAGGTTTGATAGTCAAGGTTTGATAGTCAAGGTTTGATAGTCAAGGTTTGATAGTCAAGGTTTGATAGTCAAGGTTTGATAGTCAAGGTTTGATAGTCAAGGTTTGATAGTCAAGGTTTGATAGTCAAGGTTTGATAGTCAAAGTTTGATAGTCAAGGTTTGATAGTCAAGGTTTGATAGTCAAGGTTTGATAGTCAAGGTTTGATAGTAAAGATTTGATAGTCAAGGTTTGATAGTCAAGATTTGATAGTCAAGATTTGATAGTCAAGGTTTGATAGTCAAGGTTTGAGAGTAAAGGTTTGATAGTCAAGGTTTGAGAGTAAAGGTTTGATAGTCAAGGTTTGATAGTCAAGGTTTGATAGTCAAGGTTTGATAGTCAAGGTTTGAGAGTAAAGGTTTGATAGTCAAGGTTTGATAGTCAAGGTTTGATAGTAAAGATTTGATAGTCAAGGTTTGATAGTCAAGGTTTGATAGTCAAGGTTTGATAGTCAAGGTTTGATAGTCAAGGTTTGATAGTCAAGGTTTGATAGTCAAGGTTTGATAGTCAAGGTTTGATAGTCAAGGTTTGATAGTCAAGGTTTGATAGTCAAAGTTTGATAGTCAAGGTTTGATAGTCAAAGTTTGATAGTCAAGGTTTGATAGTCAAAGTTTGATAGTCAAGGTTAAAAAATTAAAATAGAAGTAAAGATAACAGGAGCTATGTGAATTCTACAAAATGAATGTAGAGGCGATAAAACCATTTGTAGATTGGCATCAGGTGTTTCTGTGTTTTATTTAGTAGTATTCAACGATTTTTTTGCTCTTACTATGTTTTATTTCAGGTCAACCCACAATTATAGGAGGCTTAAAATCAAGTGGTTTGATTTACTTCACGAATGTTATGATTGAAAATGATTTGGTAATTGAGAATGTCAACAGTTCACATGAAGGTTATTATGGCTGTCTGGTGAACAACATTCATGGAGAAGTTAAAAAGAGTTTTAATCTCTGTTGTGAAATAGGCCAAATGTGGTCTGAAAATATTGTATTGCTATTACGAGTTATGTCCCATATGTGGAACTCTCTGTTACAAAGTTAGTTTTTTCTCCACACCTTTATAAAAATGGTGTCTAAATAAATTTCGAGTAAAAGAGTGTGATTTTATTCCATTATAGTCGAGTGTTAGCTTTTAACCCCAAACATTGGTCCGACGAGACGGATTCCTAGTTAATCTGATTCATAATATATCAAAAACTGTGAGTAAAGAACATTAACATTCAAAATGAGTGCAAAGCCGAAGGACAAAGAGGCCGGTTCCAGTGAAAATTCTGCCGGTTCAGTGACAACGGGTGATCATGGTGAAAACGTGTTGCGTCTATCCAAAATAAGGAGAATTCGAGGTGGCCATAGGGCATTTGTAAAGAGAACAATTCAAACATCAGACAATTCGATAAGTGAATTTACAAATTCTGCAAGGGACATAGAGATTTTAGAAGCTTTCAAAATAACATTAAAAGATAAGAAATCCGTTCTTCAAAATTATGACGAGAAGATACTAGAGTTTATCGAAAGTGAAGAAGAAATAATGCAGGACATATCCGATTCAAGTGAATTCTGTGAACTGATAAATAGAACTATTTATAGGATTGAGACGTGTCTAAAAGTCAATTCCCCTAAAAATGTAGGCCTACCTACTGAAGAAAATTATGTTAATTTATCTGCCCCAGATATTAACAATAGACCCATTAAGGCAAAATTGACTGCTAAGCTTCCTAAATTGACATTGACATCTTATAATGGTGATCCTAAGATATGGCAATCATTTTGGGACAGTTTTCACGCTGCAGTGAACAGTAATGACAGTATTTCTAAGGTTGACAAGTTCAATTATTTGAAGGGACTTTTAGAGGGTGCAGCCTCGTCGTGTATAGCAGGCCTTTCTTTGACAGAACAAAATTATGATTCAGCTATTGATTTGTTACATGAGCGTTTTGGTAATAAGCAAGTTATGATTTCTAGTTACATGGACACTTTGATTGATTTGTCTCCAGTTTCTAATGCTAACGATATTAAACGTATTCGGTCTCTTTTTGATTCTATTGAGGTTAGTATTAGAAGTCTTGATTCCCTAGGTGTAGATTCTAATAGTTATGGTTCAATATTGGTTCCTATTATTTTGAAGAAAATTCCTGAAGAGCTTAGGTTGATTATTAGTAGAAAATGTGATAAAGATAGGTGGAGTATTGATGAGTTATTGGTTTTGTTAAAAGAAGAATTGGAGGCTAGAGAAAGAATTAATTTGATGAATCCTGGTTCCAGTTCCAGCCCATCTTCCAGTAAACAGAATTATTCGAATTATTCAAGAAAACCAGATTTTAGATATAAGCCTCAACCAACTACTGCATCAACTATGCATTCCAGTGCCAACAAAGACACTTTCAATTCTAACAGTAAAGTTATTTATTGTGTATTTTGTGGTCAAAAACATCCATCAGCTGAATGTACAGTTGTGACAGATAAATCTGCAAGAAAGGGAATTCTTCGTCAAAAGGCTAAATGTTTTATATGCCTTAGATCCGGTCATGTTATGAGAGATTGTAAAGTTGACTACACATGTTATAGCTGTGGTGCTAGGCATAATAAGGCTATATGTGATTCATCAGACAGGCAACATAAAACCAATTCCCAATCCAAATCTGGATCTAGAAATGACAGTCCGAAACCCACTACCAATTCCAGTTCAACTATGTGTGTAAATAGTTCAACCTCCGTTCTACTTCAAACAGCTGTAGCTTATGTCAGCAATCCTACTGAGTCTAGTCAGAGTTTAATGTCACATATTTTGTTTGATAATTGTAGTCAGAGGACTTATATAACTGAGAAGAGTAGAAATAAGTTGAGGTTAAGTTCTATTGGTCAAGAAACCTTATTGATCAAGACTTTTGGTGATGACACTCCAAGATTGAGAACTTGTGATGTAGTTCAATTTTCCATTACCTGTTTAGATGGTATGCAGATTTATGTTAAAGCATTTTGTGTTCCTTCAATTTGTAGTCCAGTGAGTGACCAGTGTATCCAGGTTGCTGTTAATAAATACCCCCATTTGCAAAATATTCAGTTGGCAAATCCTTCAAACATTAAAGATTTCGATGTTGATATCCTAATAGGTGCAGACTATTATTGGAATTTCTTTAATGGTGGTGTTAGAAGGGGGGAGTATAATGGTCCAGTTGCATTAATGTCCAGGCTAGGTTGGATAGTCTCAGGTCCTGTTGTTGATCATTCCTTGAGTAGAGAGAGTTCAGTTAATCTTGTTTCAACCCATGTCCTTCATATCAACTCTGTTCAAGAATCCTGTCGAGATATTCCATTGAAAGAAGAAGTTCATAAATTCTGGGATTTAGAGACAATAGGAATCAGAGAAAATGAATCTTCTGTTTATGCCGATTTTATTGAAGAAGTTAAGTTTATTGAATCTCATCAGAAGTATGAAGTTAAACTTCCATTTAAAGAATGCTATCCAATATTGCCCGACGGATACTCAGAGTCCTATCGACGACTTGGTTCCTTATTACGTCGACTCAAAAGCAAGCCGGAAATCCTGAAAGAATACAACCGAATCATTGAAGAACAAATGAGTGAAGACATTATAGAAATGGTGGAACCACTTGAAATCAGTAATCCAGGACAGATCCACTACCTTCCACACAGAGAAGTCTTACGCTTAGACAAAGAAACTACTAAGTTACGTTTAGTTTATGATGCTTCTGCTAAGAAGAATGGTCCTAGTTTAAACGACTGTTTGTATGCAGGTCCTTCCTTAAATCCACTTATATTTGACATTTTGATTAGGTTTAGAATGAATTCGATTGCTGTTATTGGAGATATCCAGAAAGCCTTCCTTAATATTTCTATAGCTCCAGAACACAGAGACTATCTTAGATTTTTATGGGTAGACAATCCATTTTTTGAAGATGCTATTATTCAGACCATGAGATTTAAACGTGTAGTATTTGGTGTCACATCCAGTCCGTTTATATTAAATGCTACAATTCGTCATCATTTGTATTCTAAATATCCAGGTGATTCGAACTTTGTTAACAGTCTGTTAAAGTCATTGTATGTTGATGATTTCGCATCAGGGTCACATGATGTTCAGTCTACTTTCGATTTATGTAGAAAAGTTAGAGAGAGTTTATTAGATGGTGGTTTTAACATGAGAAAGTGGATGAGCAATTCTTCAGAACTTATGAGTTTGATTGAAAATAATGATATTTTTACCAAGTGTCAGAGTAATAACATTCCTGTTCCGAGCATAACTGAAGAAGATCGTGGTTATAGTATGTTCCTACAGGACACAAGTTTTTATTGTTCCAGTGTATTAGGCCAGAAATGGGACTGTCAATTGGATATGTTTCAGTTTCAGTTTGATAAAGTATTATCTAGTTTAGATCCTAATGTTGTATTGTCCAAGAGAATTATATTGAGTACAACTGCTAAGTTTTATGATCCAGTTGGTTTGATAGCTCCTATAGTGGTTTTGTTCAAGATTGGTTTTCAGTCAATGTGTAAGAAAGGTCTAGATTGGGACGATCCAATAGATGATAAATTTTGTGATTATTGGAATGAACTTTTAAATAGTTTGAGTGAAGTAGATCAAGTTTCCTTTCCAAGATGTGTATGTGACAATCTAACTGATGCTGAAGTTCAACTTCATGTGTTTTCTGACTCATCAGAAAAGGCTTATGGGTCATGTGTATATCTACGTTGTAAACATCCATCAGGTGTCATTCATAGTAATCTGATTGCTTCGAAAACTAGAGTAGTTCCCCTTAGTAAAACTACTATTCCCAGACTTGAACTGTTAGGGTGTTTAATTTCTGCTCGATTAGCTAAAAGTGTAGTTGAGTGTTTAAATGATATGTTTGATATAACATCTGTTTATTTCTGGTCAGATTCTAGTGTAGCTTTAAGTTGGATTAAGAATGTTCATAAAGAGTTTAAACAGTTCGTTCAAAATAGAGTGATAGAAATTAGAAAGTTGACTTCTGTAGACAATTGGTTTTACTGTAATACCAAGGAAAACCCTGCTGACATTTGTTCAAGAGGCATTAAGGCTAGAGACCTTGTTGATAATTATATTTGGTGGCATGGACCTCCATTTTTAGTTGAACCTAAAGGACTAGACTTTCATTTTAACGTGACTATCCCTGATAATTTTGAAATTGCGTCTGAGATTAAGACAACTTCTTGTCTTGCTGGTGTTAATATAAGACATAATATTGAACAATTGATATCTGTTTCTAAATACAGTTCGATTGATAAATTATTAAGAATTACGGCATATGTTTTAAGATTTGTACGTAATATTAAAGCACATATAGACAATATCGAGGTTAAAGAAGGTGTTTTGACCAACAAAGAGTTACGTACTGCGGAATGTACTTGGTTGAGATACATTCAACAACAAATCCCTGACGATGTTAAGTTTAAACAACGCAAATTATCATTGAATCTTATAGAAGATTCAGACAATATCCTACGTTGTAATGGGCGAATTCAAAATTCAAGTTTATCTTATGACACTAAATTTCCAGTGTTCCTTCCTGAAAATCATGACTTTACAAAATTAGTTATCGAAAAGTGCCACAAAGATGTTTTTCATAATGGTGTTCAAGAAACATTGACCCAGCTTCGTTGTAAATATTGGATTTGTAGAGGACGTCAAATAGTACGACAGATAATACAGCGATGTACATTGTGTAGAAAATTAGAAGGGAAATCGTATGGTGTCCCAAGAGATCCACCACTTCCAGGTTTTAGACTTTCAGATGATTTCGCGTTTTCAAACATAGGTGTAGACTATGCCGGTCCCCTTTACGTAAAGGACATATATTCTAAATCTGAAGATATGAACAAAGTGTTTATAGCCTTATATACTTGTGCTAGTAGTCGTGCGATACATTTAGACTTAGTTCCAGATGCAAGTTCTACTTGCTTCATTAGAAGTTTTCAGCGTTTTATCGGTAGACGTGGTATTCCTTCCTTTGTTATTTCAGACAATGGCAAGAACTTTAAAAGTGACGAGTTACGCGCTTTTACTAATTCTAAGAACATAAAGTGGTCTTATAACGTCGAGCGTTCTCCTTGGTGGGGAGGTTTCTTCGAGCGCATGGTACGCTCAGTAAAAAGGTGCTTAAAAAAGATTTTAGGTACTGCTAGGTTAACCTATGAAGAATTATTGACTGTGTTAATTCAAATTGAAGGAGTCGTGAATTCTAGACCCCTTACGTACGTTAGTGAGGAATGTGTTGATCCATTAACTCCGTCCCACCTTGTAATAGGCCGCAGACTATTGTCCGAACCTAATTCCATCGTTCATACCGCCAGTGATCCTATTAAACGAAAGAAATATTTGACTCAGGTATTAGATCATTTTTGGAGCCGTTGGAGAAAAGAATATTTGACTGAACTTCGTGAACATCATCGTAATCATAGTAAAAAAGGTCCGTTAATAAACGAAGATGATGTAGTCCTTGTGTATGAAGACAAGATTCCGCGAATGAACTGGAGTATGGCTCGTGTAGTGCGAACTTTAGTAGGAAGAGATAACAATGTTCGTTCTGCAGTAATTCGCGTTCCTAATAAACTCGGTAAAATGATAGAAATGAACCGTCCAATCCAAAAATTGTTTCCAGTCGAATTAGCGAAAGACAGTAACTAATAGTATTTGTGTCCATAGACTTCTTGTATACATGTATTTCAATCGTGACAGTGTTTATTTTCATGTGTATTTGTTTCGTAGAGAGTCTACAGAGTATTAGATTATATTGTGATTGAGCATTGTTTAAGATATCGTTCCATTGAGTCTAGCTACAGTCCATCCATTAAATTTCCATTTTCATAATTATAATGTTTTCAGATAGGTATTGACTATTAGTCAATAGGGGGGAGTGTGTTGTGAAATAGGCCAAATGTGGTCTGAAAATATTGTATTGCTATTACGAGTTATGTCCCATATGTGGAACTCTCTGTTACAAAGTTAGTTTTTTCTCCACACCTTTATAAAAATGGTGTCTAAATAAATTTCGAGTAAAAGAGTGTGATTTTATTCCATTATAGTCGAGTGTTAGCTTTTAACCCCAAACAATCTAAGTGTTAATTGTGTTTAGAAATATATTAGTAAGACCAGCTCTAAGTACCAACTATCCTGTATAATCTTTTTCATATAATTAAAATTTTTCCAATTCCCCCTGTTTGTCTGTTGATAAACTTATATCTTTTACAGAAGCTGAGGACAAAACTCATAAAGATTATTATGGTAATTATTGTAGTAGCTGCTATTGCTACTGTTATTGTAGTTGCTGTTATTGTAGTTGCTGTTATTGTAGTTGTTATCATGACTAACAAGTACAAGAAATATCCGAGTAAGTCATAATGTATTGTTTATGAACTGACTTTGTTTAATACCAAAAACCTGCCATCATCTTGGATTGTATATAATATACTTCCTACAGAATACATCAATCAGATATAAACCAAAAACAAAACAGATAAAACCAAATACAAAACAGATAAAACCAAATACAAAACAGATAAAACCAAATACAAAACAGATTAACCAGATATAAACCAAATACAAAACAGATAAAACCAAATACAAAACAGATAAACCACATACAAAACAGATTTACCAGATATAAACCAAATACAAAACAGGTAAAACCAAATACAAAACAGATAAAAACAGATAAAAATATTATAGGGGAGCCTCGGTGACTCAGTAAGATAGACACCAGCTCGCTAACCTGAAGGTCAAGGTGAACTTTCGGATTTTCAGCCCAGTTTTGCCTAGGGGCTGACATGGAAATAGCGTCTAGTCGTTCGGATGGGACAATAAACTGAGGCCCCGCGTGCACTTTAAAGATCTCTCGACAGTTGGATAGCAAAAAGGCTTATGTCGCTGTCCTGGTAAAATTTCAGTACACACTGTATGACGTTAGCCCTCTTCATTAGCCATGGAGAGTAGGACGTTAAACTCCATGCAATTCATTTCATTAAACAAAATACAAATCAATTATAGCTTGACATTGTGAAGATGTATAAGATGAAGTTTATATATCTCGACATTGTGAAGATGTATAAGATGAAGTTTGTAATAGCTTGACATTGTGAAGATGTATAAGATGAAGTTTATAATAGCTTGACATTGTGAAGATGTATAAGATGAAGTTTGTAAATATACCTTGTGAAGAGAAGTCAGTCAGTGATTCAATTACCAGGGACTGGACATGTCTCGGGATGCAGAAGGGCATGTCTAAGAAAACGCCTAAGAAAAGGGCCCAACCCATTTTAGTCTACAAAACCCATTTCAGCTATACACCTATCCGGGTGGAAAGATTTGGCATATCAAAACTATTTTTAACAAGTTTGTCCCTTCTTCGTATTCGCCTCGCCATCTTATTCTTCACATTGGATTCAACAACAGAACAGAAGACAGCCGCAATATTTACCATCAATTACTTGAACTTCTCCAGACAGCTAAGACTACATTTCCTGATACCACCATCCATGTCACCCATATACCTACTTCATCTATTTTTCAATCAAAAATTCAAAAAGGAAAGTAAGAATCTTGAAAACTTTAATGACCTTTTAACCAGCCAACCACTACCAGATGTACATGTCATCAAACTAGCACCAGGAACCATTTCAGTTATATCAGATATGATACACTGGGTCCCAAACACTGCAGACAACCTCTTCAACCACTGGATTAGTAATCTTAATACTTTAAACTAGAAACGGGGGGTCTAGTAGCAAACAGAACTTCACAGTTGGGTAAAACTGTAGTCGCAGATTTCTCACAACAGATGAAGAACAAATATTAGACAAGGGCTTGAAATTCATTCCAACTTCCTCTGCTAAATCACTAACATCACTTCAGGAATCAGTACTGAGATTCCAACGACTAATTAAGTTGGGCTTTTTTTACAGGAAAAGTCCTTCTCGAGGTCCCATAACTAAATTTATAGAAAAATCTAGCTTTACGCCTTGTGATGCACTTATGGATCAAGAAATATTAAAAGTTTTCGATGGAATGAATAATGAAATGTCTCACATACATCTGGTACATGAAAAACAAAATCTATCACACGCTGAGCGTACTGCATTGAACTCCCTTAAAAATGATCAGTCTATTATAATAAGAAAAAGTGATAAAGGTAGCTGCTGTATTATCCTGGATAGAGATGATTACATTCTAGAAGCTGAATCACAACTAAACAATGCTGAACACTATACGGTTTTGGACAATACAAATTTATAAAGAAACAGCAACGAAAATTTCAAATACTATTTCGAAATTACTTGAAACAAAATTTATAAATATAAAACAGTTCCAATATTTGAATCCTGGATCAGAAATTAGGCAGCGCCATTTTTATACTTTACCAAAAATACACAAAGATCCATCAACTGAATGGTTTCTTCCAAACCAAGTACCCAAAGGGCGTCCTATCATATTTGACTGTTCAAGTGAATCGTATCGTATCTCAGAATATATTGATCATTTCCTATTACCTTTGGCATCAAAACACCCAGCGTATATCAAAGACACAAATGATTTTGTTTCAAAAATAAAAAAATTAAAAGTACCAAGTAATGCCATCTTAATTTCAAGGGATGTCCAAAGCATGTACACTCGTATAGATAATGTTTCTGGTCTTCGCGCAGTACAAAAAGCTTTTGACAGGAATCCTGACATTAGCCGCCCGGATAATGAACTGTTAGATCTTATGGAAATGTGCCTGAAAAGGAATGACTTCACTTTCAACGAAAAGATCTATCTTCAGATATCGGGCACGGCTATGGGTAAACGCTTTGCACCATCATATGCAAATATATTTATGGCAGAATGGGAACGGGAAGTTTTCCCACTTTGCCCAGTACTTCCTCAATTTTACGTCCGCTTCCTTGATGATATTTTTATAGTTTGGACCCACACAATACAAGAATTCTGGCAATATTTCAATATCCTCAATAATCACCATCATTCAGTAAAACTTACAGCCAAAATAAGCGAAAGTCGGATTGATTTCCTTGATACAACAGTATTCAGGGCAATGATTTTACAACTTCAGCTAAGTTAGATATCAAGGTTTTCTTTAAGGAAACTGATACTCATCAACTGTTATTTAAATCCTCTTTTCACCCTAAACATACCTTTTCTGGAGTTATAAAATCACAATTATTACGGTTTTATCGAATTTGCACACTTGAAAGTGACTTCGAAGAGGCTTGCTCCATAGTGTTTAGAGAATTAAGACAACGTGGATATGCTAAACGGTTCCTCCGTAAAATAAAAAATACAACTCTTTGTGAAATAAAAGCTAATGAAAATGTGCCTATCACTACCGATCTTTCTATAAATACTCAACCCTGCTTCAAAACACCTCGTTTGACCTGCCCATTCTTCAACTCAACTAATTTTTTCAATAATACCTCAAATAACGCGAAAATTTTCCCAAACACTGAAAACCTTTCTTGTGATAGCAGTAACATTATATACCTTATACCATGTACAATCTGTCAAAAGTAATACATCGGGGAAACGAAGAACAGCTTAAGAAAACGATTTAATGGTCACAGATTTGATATCAATCACAATCTCGACAAATCGGTGGCAAAGCATTTCAACCATGCAGTCAGACCACAGTATAAATAATGTCCGGATCACACCTATTGAACAAATTCATGAACAAGATTATATCACAACCACTAACTTCCGACTTATTCGAGAAAATTTCTGGATACACAAATTGAATACTAAAGAGCCAAATGGTCTTAACATCCAAGTAGATTACCAAATAATTCATTTTGTCATACTTTACAGTAGCACAACTTGCCAAGCCATTCCAATCATCAAAGAACTGTATAAGAAACTCCAACAAAAGTTCCCTGATATATTTCAAAAACAATTAGTTATTG
>CM060202.1:24264679-24308248 GCA_030562195.1 Nipponacmea schrenckii | reverse complement strand
GGTACAGGATCACTGGTACAGTATCACAAGTATAGGATCATTGGTACAGTATCACTAGTATAGGATCACTGGTACAGTATCACTGGTATAGGATCACTAGTACAGTATCACTGGTACAGTATCACAAGTATAGGATCACTGGTACAGTATCACTGGTATAGGATCACTGGTACAGTATCACTGGTACAGTATCACAAGTATAGGATCACTGGTACAATATCACAAGTATAGGATCACTGGTACAGTATCACTAGTATAGGATCACTGGTACAGTATCACTGGTACAGTATCACTCGTATAGGATCACTGGTACTGTATCAATAGTATAGGATAACTGGTACAGTATCACTAGTATAGGATCACTGGTATATTATCACTAGTACAGTATCACTAGTATAGGATCACTGGAACAGTATCACCAGTATAGGATCACTGGTATAAGAACACTAGTGCAGTATCACTGGTATAGAATCACTGGTACAGTATCACTAGTATAGGATCACAAGTACAGTATCACTGGTACAGTATCACCAGTACCAGTATTACTAGTAAAGGATCACTAGTATAGGGTCACTGGTACAGTATCACTAGTACAGTATCACTAGTATAGGATTACTAGTACAGTATCATTAGTACAGTATCACTAGTACAGTATCACTGGTACATCATCACTGCTACAGTATCACTAGTACAGCATCACTAGTATGGGATCACTGGTACAATATCACTGGTACAGTATCACTGGTACAGTATCACTGGTACAGTATCACCAGTACAGTATCACTGGTACAGTATCACTAGTATAGGATCCCTGTTACAGTATCACTAGTATAATATCACTGGTACAGTATCACTAGTATAGTATCACTGGTATAAGATCACAAGTACAGTATCACTGGTATAGGATCACTGGTACAGTATAATTAGTATAGGATCACTAGTACGCTATCACTGGTACAGTATCACTAGTATAGGATCACTGGTACAGTATCACTAGTACAGGATCATTGGTACAGTATCACTAGTACAGTATCACTAGTATATGATCACTGGTACAGTATCACTGGTATAGGATCACTAGTACAGTATCACTGGTATAGGATTACTAGTACAGTATCACTGGAACAGTATCACCAGTATAGGATAACTGGTACAGTATCACTAATACAGTATCACTAGTGAAGGGTCGCTGGTACAGTATCACTAGTATAGGATCACTGGTACAGTATCACTAGTATGGGATCACTTGTACAGTATCACTAGTATAGGATCACTGGTACAAGATCACTAGTATAGGATCACTGGTATAGGATCACTGGTACAGTATCACTGGTACATTATCACTAGTATCGGATCACTGGTACAGTATTACTAGTATAGGATCACTGGTACAGTATCAATAGTATAGGATAACTGGTACAGTATCACTAGTACAGCATCACAAGTATAGGACAACTGGTACAGTATCACTAGTACAGTATCACTAGTACAGCATCACAAGTATAGGACAACTGGTGCAGTATCACTAGTACAGTATCACTAGTATAGGATCACTTGTACAGTATCACTGGTACAGTATCACTAGTATAGGATAACTGGTACAGTATCACTAGTATAGGATCACTGGTATAAGATCACAAGTACAGTATCACTGGTATAAGATCACAAGTACAGTATCACTGGTATAGGATCACTGGTACAGTATAACTAGTATAGGATCACTAGTACGGTCTCACTGGTACAGTATCACTAGTATAGGATTACTGGTACAGTATCACTAGTACAGGATCACTGGTACAGTATCACTAGTACAGTATCACTGGTATATGATCACTGGTACAGTATCACTGGTATAGGATCACTAGTACAGTATCACTGGTACAGTATCACTAGTATAGGATGACTGGTACAGTATCACTAATACAGTATCACTATAGTAGGGTCACTGGTACAGTATCACTCGTTTAGGATCACTGGTATAGGATCACTGGTACAGTATCACTGGTACAGGATCACTGGTACAGTATCACAAGTATAGGATCATTGGTACAGTATCACTAGTATAGGATCACTGGTACAGTATCACTGGTATAGGATCACTGGTACAGTATCACTGGTACAGTATCACAAGTATAGGATCACTGGTACAGTATCACTGGTATAGGATCACTGGTACAGTATCACTGGTACAGTATCACAAGTATAGGATCACTGGTACAATATCACTAGTATAGGATCACTTATACAGTATCACTAGTATAGGATCACTTATACAGTATCACTAGTACAGTATCACTAGTATAGGATCACTTATACAGAATCACTAGTATAGGATCACTGGTACAGTATCACTAGTATAGGATCACTGGTTCAGTATCACTATTATAGGATCACTGGTACAGTATCACTAGTATCGGATCACTGGTACAGTATCACTAGTACAGGATCACTGGTACAGTATCACTAGTATAGGATCACTGGTACAGTATCACTAGTATAGGATAACTGGTACAGTATCACTCGTATAGGATCACTGGTACAGTATCACTAGTATAGGATCACTTATACAGAATCACTAGTATAGGATCACTTATACAGTATCACTAGTATAGGATCACTGGTACAGTATCACTAGTATAGGATCACTGGTACAGTATCACTAGTATAGGATAACTGGTACAGTATCACTCGTATAGGATCACTGGTACAGTATCACTCGTATAGGATCACTGGTACAGTATCACTAGTATAGGATCACTTATACAGAATCACTAGTATAGGATCACTTATACAGTATCACTAGTATAGGATCAATGGTACAGTATCACTAGTATAGGATCACTTATACAGAATCACTAGTATAGGATCATTTATACAGTATCACTAGTATAGGATCACTGGTACAGTATCACTAGTATAGGATCACTTATACAGAATCACTAGTATAGGATCACTGGTACAGTATCACTAGTATAGGATCACTGGTTCAGTATCACTAGTATAGGATCACTGGTACAGTATCACTAGTATAGGATCACTTATACAGAATCACTAGTATAGGATCACTTATACAGTATCACTAGTATAGGATCACTTATATAGTATCACTGGTACAGTATCACTAGCACAGGTTCAATGGTACATTATCACTAGTATAGTATCACTGGTATAGGATCACTGGTAAAGTATCACTAGTATAGGATCACTGGTACAGTATCACTAGTATAGGATCACTTATACAGAATCACTAGTATAGGATCACTTATACAGTATCACTAGTATAGGATCACTAGTATAGTATCACTGGTACACTATCACTAGCACAGGTTCAATGGAACACGATGACTGGTACAGTATCACTAGTATAGGATCACTGGTACAGTATCACTAGTATAGGATCACTGGTACAGTATCACTAGTATAGGATCACTGGTACAGTATCACTAGTATAGATCCAATGGAACACGATGACTGGTACAGTGTCACTAGTATTGGATCACTTATACAGTATCAATAGTATAGGATCACTTATACAGAATCACTAGTATAGGATCACTGGTACAGTATCACTAGTATAGGATCACTAGTTCAGTATCACTAGTATAGGATCACTGGTACAGTATCACTAGTATCGGATCACTGGTACAGTATCACTAGTACAGGATCACTGGTACAGTATCACTAGTATAGGATCACTGGTACAGTATCACTAGTATAGGATCACTGGTACAGTATCACTAGTATAGGATCACTGGTACAGTATCACTAATACAGTATCACTAATACAGTATCACTGGTACAGTATCACTAGTATAGGATCACTGGTACAGTATCACTCGTATAGGATCACTGGTACATTATCACTAGTATAGGATCATCAATACATTATGTTGACAGGATATTTTAAAACGTGCTCTGTTGTAATACAGGATCACTGGTACAGTATCACTCGTATAGGATCACTGGTACAGTATCACTAGTATAGGATCATCAATACATTATGTTAACAGGATATTTTAAAACGTGCTCTGTTGTAATACAGTATCACTGGTACAGTATCACTCGTATAGGATCACTGGTACAGTATCACTATTATAGGATCATCAATACATTATGTTGACGGGTTATTTTAAAACCTGCTCTGTTGTATCTGTGTCATAGATTATACTCTACTTTAGCTAGGTCTCTCTTTTATATAGTAAACAATTATTGAATTCATTGATATTCTTGAAGGACATAGAGACCCTGGCTGGATATATTAAGAGAGTTATAGTTATTCTAAAACTGATATTCATACGACTGTAATATTTCCTCGATAAATGAAATCAATTACATGGAGTTTTACGTCTTCTGCACCTTATGCGCTAATGAAGACAGCTCAAGAAGGGAAATTGCCTTGGACAGCGATATTAGCCCATTCTTTTTGAGATTTCGAACTAAACAACACACGGGGCCTCAGTTTATTGTTTCATCGAACGATTAGGCGCCTTTTCCATGTCAGCCTCTCCGACTTACATCACTATGGACCTTTATTGTTTTCTCTAAAAGCCAATTACGATTCTGTAAATCATAGTGGTCGAACAGTAATCATTTAAAGCTAAGTACATAAGAGTATTCATTTTCGCACGATGGTATTTTCGATGCTAGCGATCTTAACGAGTGTATAAAAGTCTTCGGCGTGAATAAAAGAGCCATTATTGTATATTAATCGGACGAAAATATCTAACCACATCGTCGTAGTTAACAAGTGAAAGGGCTGCTTTTTAATTTTTTTTATAAATTTGCCGTACTTGGCTGAGAAAATACTCTTTTTGTCCCCGACCCTATCCTGTAGTAGATTGTTATAATACCTGTTGGTAGACAGCACATCAACAATACAATAATCCACAGCATTTTACATCTCTTTCAGGAAACTTAAAACAAACAAAACACGCTCAGAAACAATCACACGTAAAGTAAAGTTATTCTTCTATTCTGTTTAAAGGCAATAAATTCAAGTTTCGATTTCCCTGAGAGTGTTTCTGGATAATCGAGAAGGTAGATGCGAAGATATTATCAAATTTCAAAATAGTGAATAGAAGGTCTTATTTTATTCAGTTTATTGAAAGGGGTTTGAAATGTGTGGCTTAAGAAATGGTGGGAGGCTAAGGGTTTGCTTTATTCACGGGTAGGCAAACAAAACTACGTACATTGGTGTTTAGCTGAAATGGGTTTTGTAGACTTAAATGGATTGGGACCTTTTCTTAGGCGTTTTCTTAAACATGCCCTTCTGCATCCCGAGACATGTCCAGTCCCTGGTAATTGAGTCACTGACTGACTTCTCTTCACAAGGTATATTTACAAACTTCATCTTATACATCTTCACAATGTCAAGCTATTACAAACTTCATCTTATACATCTTCACAATGTCAAGCTATTACAAACTTCATCTTATACATCTTCACAATGTCAAGCTATTATAAACTTCATCTTATACGTCTTCATAATGTCAAGCTATTACAAACTTCATCTTATACATCTTCACAATGTCAAGATATTACTAACTTCATCTTTATACATCTTCACAATGTCGAGATATTATAAACTTCATCTTATACGTCTTCATAATGTCAAACTATTACAAACTTCATCTTATACATCTTCACAATGTCAAGATATTACTAACTTCATCTTATACATCTTCACAATGTCAAGATATTACTAACTTCATCTTATACATCTTCACAATGTCAAGATATTACTAACTTCATCTTTATACATCTTCACAATGTCGAGATATTATAAATTCATCTTATACATCTTCACAATGTCAAGCTACAATTGATTTGTATTTTGTTTAATGAAATGAATTGCATCGAGTTTTGCGTCCTACTCTCCATGGCTAATGAAAAGGGCTAACGTCATATAGTGTGTGCTGAAATTTTGCCAGGACAGCGACATAAGCCTTTTTGCGATCCAACTGTCGAGGGATCTTTAAAGTGCACGCGGGGCCTCAGTTTATTGTCCCATCCGAACGACTAGACGCTATTTCAATGTCAGCCCCTTGGCAAAACTGAGCTGGAAATCCGAAAGTTCATCTTGACCTATGACGGACCTTCAGGTTAGCGAGCTGGTGTCTATCTTACTGAGTAACCGAGGCTCCCCTATAATATTTTTATCTGTTTTTATCTGTTTTGTATTTGGTTTATATCTGGTAAATCTGTTTTGTAAGTGGTTTTTTCTGTTTTGTATTTGCTTTTATCTGTTTTGTATTTGGTGTATATCTGGTTAATCTGTTTTATATTTGGTTTATCTGTTTTGTATTTGGTTTTATCTGTTTTGTATTTGGTTTTATCTGTTTTGTTTTTGGTTTATATCTGATTGATGTATTCTGTAGGAAGTATATTATATACAATCCAAGATGATGGCAGGTTTTTGGTATTAAACAAAGTCAGTTCATAAACAATACATTATGACTTACTCGGATATTTCTTGTACTTGTTAGTCATGATAACAACTACAATAACAGCAACTACAATAACAGTAGCAATAGCAGCTACTACAATAATTACCATAATAATCTTTATGAGTTTTGTTCTCAGCTTCTGTAAAAGACATAAGTTTATTAACAGTCAACAGTCAAACAGGGGGAATTGGAAAAATTTTAATTATATGAAAAAGATTATACAGGATAGTTGGTACTTAGAGCTGGTCTTACTAATATATTTCTAAACACAATTAACACTTAGATTAAAACTCTTTTTAACTTCTCCATGAATGTACAGGATCACTAGTACAGGATCACTGGCATAAAGTAAATGGTGCAGAACCACAATACTATCTCTGCGACATGACCACTATAACAGCATCACTGATACAGTATAAATATCGCCTTACTAATATATTTCTAAATACATACCTTTAACATTTAGATTAAAACTCTTTTTAACTTCTCCATGAATGTTGTTCACCAGACAGCCATAATAACCTTCATGTGAACTGTTGACATTCTCAATTACCAAATCATTTTCAATCATAACATTCGTGAAGTAAATCAAACCACTTGATTTTAAGCCTCCTATAATTGTGGGTTGACCTGAAATAAAACATAGTAAGAGCAAAAAAATCGTTGAATACTACTAAAATAAAACAAAAACAGAAACATCTGCTGCCAATCTACAAATGGTTTTGTCGCCTCTACATTCATTTTGTAGGGTTCACATAGCTCCTGTTACCGTCACTTCTATTTTAATTTTCAAGGATTATCATAATACAATTTACCCCATGAAATATTGTGAATTAAAGAGACGAACTCAGTCCAGTAATTCATTGCCATCTGTTTCCATGTTAAATCACGAAATCAACCTCCTATAATTTTTTTCAAATAATCTCGATGAAAACTTTCCAATAAGTCACATGATAGACTCGCCAATATTTCTGAACCAAAATTAAATATATCATGACCCTGCTTTGAGCTTGTCCAAATGAAATTAGACCACTACATTTTATCAACATCTACTTGACTGTCATTGCATTCAAAACGACTATTCTAAGAAATAAAATCTCTCATTATCTCAACAAATCTGAAAGGAAGTGCGATTTCAGACATAAAATTCTAAATCTAGACAAAACATCAATCAAAAATGGAAATGCGAAAAATGGATGGACACAATCATACACAATCATAAGCATAAAATATTTCTGGGTGACATTTGTAATACCTTGACATTTTTTTTTAAACAATATATTCACCTTAATAACTACACATAGATATACAGAAACCTTGACTATCAAACCTTGACTATCAAACCTTGACTATCAAACCTTGACTATCAAACCTTGACTATCAAACCTTGACTATCAAACCTTGACTATCAAACCTTGACTATCAAACCTTGACTAGCAAACCTTGACTATCAAACCTTGACTATCAAACCTTGACTATCAAACCTTGACTATCAATCCTTGAATATCAATCCTTTACTCTCAAACCTTGACTATCAAACCTTGACTATCAAACCTTGACTATCAAACCTTGACTAGCAAACCTTGACTATCAAACCTTGACTATCAATCCTTGACTATCAAACCTTTACTCTCAAACCATGACTATCAAACCATGACTATCAAACCTTGACTATCAAACCTTGACTATCAAACCTTTACTCTCAAACCTTGACTATCAAACCTTGACTATCAAACCTTGACTATCAATCCTTGACTATCAATCCTTGACTATCAAACCTTGACTATCAAACCTTGACTATCAAACCTTGACTATCAAACCTTGACTATCAAACCTTGACTATCAATCCTTGACTATCAAACCTTGACTATCAAACCTTGACTATCAAACCTTGACTATCAAACCTTGACTATCAAACCTTGACTATCAAATCTTGACTATCAAGCCTTGACTATCAAACCTTGACTATCAAATCTTGACTATCAAACCTTGACTATCAAACCTTGACTATCAAACCTTGACTATCAAACCTTGACTATCAAACCTTGACTATCAAATCTTGACTATCAAGCCTTGACTATCAAACATTGACTATCAAACATTGACTATCAAACCTTGACTATCAAACCTTGTAATTCAAAACCTCAGATGCTCGCATATTAATTCTAATTTTAAAAATGTTCTAGGAGACCCCCTTACCCTCCCAAACACACACACAAAACGCCCACAACATTCAGAATCATACTTAATCAAATGGCCCATTTTCTTTTTAGCAACTAGTTTTGTTGAAGATTCCTACGGCTCTATTATGTTCATTCTAAGAGCTAGTTTTCTTTGAAAGCCATTTTCGCATTGAATCATTTTGTCGGTATAGCATATAAAGCATAATCCGTTTAAAGAAAGAAAGAGCATCTGAGGTCTTAATGTACAAGGTTTGGTAGTCAAGGTTTGATAGTCAAGGTTTGATAGTCAAGTTCGACAAGCAAATTAACTGAGAAAATCATTCTTGTGAATATATGAAGAGGTGTACAAGAAAATTAATCAACTTTTAAGAAGACGTCGCTAGATGGCGCTGTAGTATGACCAATAACTCCCCCCCTACCGGAAATCCAGTTCTTTTATTTACGACATCTCAAATTAATGGGACTGCAGACCATAATGGTGGTAGAAATGTTACGTGTCTGGTTACAGAATATTTCTCTCCTAATAATGGACTACAAACCAGTAATACTTATATCAATAGAAAGAAGAAGGGTTCTAATGACTGGGAAAAATACCAGATGGTCCCACGTGTCATTAATTGAATGGTAATAAGGCTAATTATGACCGGTAGGGTACTAACATAGGTATGGACGTCAAGTCTCAAATGTCGTTCAAATGTCATTGATCTTTTTTTTGGATCATCCAGTCTGTCAATTCGGTACATAACCGGACGCTGTGGTTGTTTATTATGCACGCATGCGTACTTGACCACATTCCTTAATATTTTCCACAACAATGGCATTTTTGTATTCCATTTATTATCTCTAGCAAAAGGCAATGAAACGTTTAAATATCACTTTTTATATTTTAATTTAAATCAATTCTTATACGCCTTCATTCATATGACGTCATTTGGTCACGTGAACAAACATGGAGTCTAAATTTAGCGTTTCAAAGCAGATCAGGATCAAATGGATTCCACAAGCATTTCTACGTCCACATAGGTCATTTGAACTTGAGAATACATTCATTAGAAACCCCAATTAATAAATTAGTAAGCTTACTTTTGGTCTAATTAATGAGAAAACCCATCTTTAATGAAAATCGGTATTTTTGCTTTTCAAATTTTCTGTAATGTAATAAATACATGATGAATATGGGTCCCCTTTTAAACTTTTCCATTGATATTTTTTATTAATAATAGTATTCGAAAGAATATACTGTATATTCAAAAAGTGTTGAAATATCTGGACTGTCGTTCTAAAGCCAAAATAAATTTTATATGATTGGGAAGTTTGATTATCATTTACATTATTGTCAGTTTAAATAAAAAATTGCTTAATCAGTTTAATCAAAAACTCATTATTCATTTTACTTCAAAAATTCCTTTTTCAGTTTAAATCAAAAACTCCTTATTCGGTTTAATTAAAAAAAACTGGTTATTCAGTTTAAATCAAAAACTCGTTATTCAGTTTAAATCAAAAACTCGTTATTCGGTTTAAATAAAATAAAAACTCGTTATTCGGTTTAAATCAAAAACTCGTCATTCAGTTTAAATCAAAAACTCCTTATTCGGTTTAAATAAAAATAAAAAACTCGTTATTCGGTTTAAATCAAAAACTGGTTATTCAGTTTAAATCAAAAACTCCTTATTCGGTTTAAATAAAAATCTCGTTATTCAGTTTAAATCAAAAACTCGTTATTCGGTTTAAATCAAAAACTCGTTATTCAGTTTAAATCAAAAACTCGTTATTCGGTTTAAATAAAAAAAAAACTCGTTATTCGGTTTAAATCAAAAACTCGATATTCATTTTAAATCAAAAACTCCTTATTCGGTTTAAATAAAAAATCTCGTTATTCAGTTTAAATCAAAAACTCGTTATTCGGTTTAAATCAAAAACTCGTTATTCAGTTTAAATCAAAAACTCGTTATTCGGTTTAAATAAAAAAAAAACTCGTTATTCGGTTTAAATCAAAAACTCTTTATTCGGTTTAAATAAAAAATCTCGTTATTCAGTTTAAATCAATAAGTCATTACTCAGTTTAAATTTAAAAAAACTCATTGTGATAAATATGAGACTGTGTAATAATAATAATAATAATAATAATAATAATAATAATAATAATAATAATAACTTTATTTCGTACTTTAGAAAATACTATGGTACAGGCACTGGACTAAATATACAATTAATTTATATACAAATATATAAATGTGAGTTCATGATTTATGATAATAACGTTATGGTTTCGTCAATAGTCAGAACAAATTGGTTTTTCGATATGATATAAAAGAAGTAGACTTTATTTTCGTGCTGTGATGGATAAGACATTAGGATACATACATAGATAAATAATATGATATATAGATATTAGATATGAAAAATAGTTGTTAACATTTATGTAAAATACACAGATAAATTTGTAATATAATATATAGAATAAAGATATAGATAGACGGAAAGTATAAACATGAGTTGTAAACATACACAGTACAAACTTAAATAGAAAAAAAGTATAATTTAATATTTATATTGACAAGATTTGGTTCCTAACTTTTAGTGCTTTATATATAAACATAGCTAGAGAATTTATGGTTGTTTCTGATGAACTTTGAAATAATTGTTTCAGTTTATGCAATGAGGGATGATTATGATAACATAGAGGTAAATAATTGATTCTTATATCTTGAAGTACAGAACATTCTAGAATAAAATGATATTCATCTTCAATTAACTTGGAGTTGCATATAGGACAGATACGAAGATTTCGATTGATACCTTTTCGACGGGCCTTTTCAATTAACAATTCATGGGTAGAACATCTTAAGTTTGCTAATGCGAAATGAAGATTATGCGGTAATTTGCAATTGAGGTATGCTTCACAAAACAAATCTTGTTTAATAAGAGAATAAAATTCACATTTAGGTAAGTTCTTAACAGACTCAGACCATTTTTGTATATCTAAATCTTTCATTCTCTGACGAAAAGTTAACATAAACATATTTATATAACCAACCATGCCCTGTGCAATCCAAACATATGCAAAGCCCATATTACACAAAATATGTTTTATGGAAGTACACCAGTTTTCCCGACCAATGTTATCGAGTTTTAGAATCATATGCAAGCAGTGCTTTGGGAGTCTATGGTCTTCCATTCGTTGTATTTTTAGAAAATATTTTATTGGTTTGCACATGTATGAAACACAGAGCTGATAACTTCCACATTCACCCCTAGCAATGGTATTGGTAGTTTTATCCCCTGTACATAACAACCATTTGCAAAACTTATTATGAACTATCTCAATTTCTGGTTGAAAACATGTTCCCCATAATTCTGCCCCATAAAACAATATTGGAGAAATCATTGAATCAAACAGCTTAAAACATGTTTTACATTGCCTTTGGCCTACTTTACACATACAACATTTTATTTCATTTAGAGCTTTTGAAGCTTGTTGGGATAAAGTCTTACAACATAATGACCAGGAATGTCTATTTGAGAAAACGACACCTAAATATTTGTAATGGTTTACAGACTGCAATTGGTTACCTTTGTAGTACCATTTTTCCTTCTTTGAAAGTGTGCCACCGTTTTTGAAAACTAATATTTTACTTTTTTCTAAATTCACATTCATATTCCAATTATCACAATATGTTTCAAGCGTGTTTAGTCTCTGCTGGAGACCACCAATTGAGTCAGCAGTCAAAGTCAGATCATCTGCAAAAAGGAGCATTAATATATCTTCGATAGATTGGTCGATGAATATCCCAGACCTGCAGGTATGTTTCATCATGTAGGCAAGTTCATTTATGTAAAATCCGAAGAGCCATGGGCTGAGTATACAGCCTTGTCTTACCCCGGAATTACACGGAAATGAACCTGAAACTATATTTCCTATTTTAACCTTAGAACATACAGATTTATATATATCCTTCAAGATATTTAACATTGGGCCGTCAATATCATTCTTAATCAGTAGATAAAATAATTTATGACGATTCAAAAAGTCGAAGGCAGATTTGAAGTCAATAAATGCACAGTATAAGACTCCGCCTTTCCTCTTTGATAAATATTTTTCATTAATGCTATTCAAGATAAAGGCATTATCTATAGTAGAATAGCCTTTCCAGAAGCCAGCCTGTTCTTCCACTAAGATAGAATTATACTCTGACCATTCCGTCAATCGTCTATTCAATATTGAAGTGAATATTTTGCTAAGAATATTCAACAAGGATATTCCTCTAAAATTACAAGGGTTGTGCGTGTCCCCCTTTTTGTGTAAGGGTATTATTATACTAGTGCACCAACTGTCTGGAAATTTTCCACTTAAAAAGATATTGTTGAAAAGCTTATACATAAAGGGGATTAACTGCATTTTAGCCAGTTTAAAAAATTCGGCTGGAATGCCATCTTCGCCACTTGATTTACCGTTTTTGAGTTTTGAAATCGCGGATTCGATTTCATTCGTAGAAATTTCATTGTTCAATGTTACAACATCACAATCCTGATATATATTTGCACTAGTCACGTCCAAATTTTCAATTGATTCACTAACAATATTTGGGGTTTCCGAATCCGTTTGGAGCGGATTTAAAAGACTTTTAAAATGGTTCACCCAGTCCTCAACACGAATGTTTTGAACACTTGGTTGTTTAGTTCGCAGTAAAGGCTTTATTTTTGACCAAAATTGGTTAGAGGTGTTTGGGTCACAGAGTTCCAACAGTTCAGTCTTAAAACGTTCTTGGAATATTTCCTTCTTTTGGTCACACATTGATTTAAAGGACTGTTTCACTTCAAGATAATCTCCCAAAGTTTGTTCGGAATTCATGGTTCTGAATCGGTTCAGAAGTCTTCCATTCAACCTTTTGAGATTTACTAATTCCTTATCAAACCATGGTTGGGAATTCTTTTGGGATTTTGCATGTTTGGGTACTACTAACATTCCTGCACCTTGACCGGTATACATAAACAGTTTATTTAGAGAAAATATAGCTTTGTCGTTATCATCTTCAATTTCTCGTTCGATATCTTTTAGTTTCATCTTAAATTGTTCACTTAACACAAGGTTTTCAAATTCTTTAGTGTATCTATTTTTCCACACGAGTTTTGGAGTTTGTTGTTTTTTTTGTTGTGGACGGTATCCCGATGGCGAACGGCAACCAAATTCCAGTGTGCATGTTATTGGAAAATATTTTGATATATCACACGTACATACATTGTAATCACAAAAATTACTAAATGCACTGCCAGAACATATAAAATAGTCTATTGTGCTAGAACCAGTATCACTAACATAGGTAAAGTCGTCTACTGGACTTTCAATCGGAAGTCTTCCATTTATGATCACCAAATCGTACACAGAGCAAATATCAAGCAATTGGGTTCCAAACTTGTTTTTTATTTGGTCTTTGCTCAACCTTGAAGGAGGTGTGTCTATGTTTTGAGGGTTTATGTCATTGAATGAATTTAAAATTGGAATATGGCTGTCGGTGTCCAGGGGAATATAATCGATGCATGTACCAGTTCTTGCATTAAAATCCCCCATTAACAGAACTTCGTTGTCTGGGAAATTGTTTTTTATATCGAATAAAGCTTTCTCGGCATATTCGAGAGCGCAGATTGTCTCTTTATCTTGGTAGAATATAGAACCCTCGGGAGGTACATACAGAGCACCAACTATTAGATTGGAAATTTCACCTAATCTCGATAACTTAATTATTAAATTCTTTAATAAATATGTTAGACCTTCAATATTCCAAGATAAGAATGTAATTTTGTTCTTTACATAATGGGTGTCGATATGCTCATTAAATAGGACATTTGGTTGCTATTTGTCTGTGATAGGTATCAATGAGTTAGTTTCAAGGTTTATTGTGAAAGGCTTGCTATCAATGATAAGTTTGTCAGAGATTAGTCTCGATTTCTTATCATTTTGTTTCGCTTCAATAAGAAATGGGACTAAAGCTTTCCTAATTGAGCGAACTCTCTCTGTGAAGTCTTCAGATACCGAAATAGTTTTGCCCCTGAGCTCTTGTTTAGATTTTCTTAACACCATACCTCTCTCTCGAAGATTATTGAACATCACTAAGATTTCTTTTGTGTCCTAATCTGTAAATACGTTCAAAGTCTAGATCTGAGTTGTTCGCAAAATCGATTTTGACCTCATTTTTAAGCAAATCACTAATAAGTTTTGTACAGTCAGCTTTTGTTTCAAAAGTGTCTTTTTCTCTAAAACCAAAGAAAATCAAATTATTTTGTCTTTGTCTGTTTTCATATTGATCGAGTCTCAAGCTTAATTTTTCATTTTCCGATTTCAAAGTTTCAACATCGTTTTTTATTTGAGCAACTTCTTCCTTTATATTTAGTTCTTTAGCCTCACTTTTCAAGTCTGCTATGTCAGATTTTAGAGATTTAAACATTGCAATCAGATCACTTTCACTACTTTCTTGTGTCGGTTGAACTATTTCTCCTGTTTTGCTCAGAATACCTTGTCTAGTGCTTGGTCCCGGGTTCGATTCTATATCACCACTTAAAATCAATGTAAGCGAGGCGAATACAATCGAGGAGAGTAGCAAGCTTCCATTTGGGAATGGTCCTAAACGTAAATGTTTACATGAGGGAGTTTTTCGACGAAAAAGTTTATGGTAATACATACCAATGTACATTCTCCACATAGCTAAATCAATTCCCATTATAAATACTCTCAAATATAATATCCTAGTATCCTTATATAAGTCCAATGTTTAAATTTATCAGTTCACTTATCGCAATAATGATTTACACTTGACTGAACACTGGAGCTCTGATTTACACAATACATAGGCAGTGTGTTAAGACAAAATGAACGGGTAAGTCGTACTCTTCAATTAATCATTAGTAGAAAAGTCAGAGAATAGAAACCGTACATACAATATAAAATGTTATAACACATAACTCATCCACAACAGTTTTTATTCATTTGAATTTATATCGGAGACACAAAATAATCAATGCATCCTTAAAAAATAAGGAAACAACAGTTAATTATTCAATTTATGTATCTGTATAAAATTATGACTCACTCACATCCTTCATTTTTCGTTTCACCTTCATAAAATTCCAATATCTTCACGCCGTTACCCGACAACTTGAATTAGAAGATTTGTGCCTTTTCATCATGTGAATAGAATGGATGCTAATCCTTGTGTTTTATTTTACACAAACTTTCAACAATTACCTGTTGGGACGTTGTATATTCTATTCAATTGTGTTACGTTATTTACTGTATTAAGTGTTATTTTAGATTTTTACTATTGACTTCTGGATTGTTGGTAGTCGTTAGTGGACTGGACGTTCCAATTACATGATCAAATGCACAAATTCCGAGGGTTATTTATGTGGATGGCTATATAGTTTATGCAAAATTCTCATCAAAATGATTTATTCGTGCATTCATTAACTGCGATAGCCCAGTGACAATTCTTTCAGAAATCAGTTAGCATACAATAATATATATTTTTGTCTGTAAGAAAACTCGGGTCAGAATGTTTAATTTTGTCGTTGTAGGAATCTTATGGCATAAGAACGACTTTAGTTGAAGAGATCCTATAGATGGATTCTACAGGACACTTTGATGAAGATTCTTTATCCATAGTCAAAGATCCAGCTGGAGGTAATGGTAATGTTATGAAGGTCTTCATCGAAAAAAGGCCACTACATTAAAATTAGGGGACACCGGGGAGCACAGTTTTATACAAATCTTGACATTGAGTTATGACGTGTATTTTGAGAAAGGAATGGACTTTGTCCTAGGCGGTAAATTACCAGGTATGTATGATGGAGCAACAAATTGTACTGGTGGACGTCACTCTGATGCCTGTTTGACTACTCGATTTATGTGGAGACAAGCTGGAGAAGGAGAACTTTATGCCTACATGCCACCCCCAAGAGATCAAGTGAACAATTTTTGTAACAGTAATAATATTATTTGTAATCCAGTTTATGGTATCTCTGTTGGCAATGGAACATGGTCCTTCAAGACAGGAAGATGGGAAAACATCGCACAACATATACATCTCAACAGACCTGGGGCCATGTCAACGAAGCTGTCTTAGGACTAAGACATATCTTAGGATGGTCTTATGATATATCTTAGTCCTAAGTCGGGTCAATGAAAGTATCTCAAGTTAAGATGTATCCTAAAAATTGTCGTAAAGTTAGGACAACAAAATAGGTGTCTTTAGAGCATCCTAAGATAGTCCTAAGTTAGGATATCGTTAGGATGTCATAAACAGATTAAAACATGGCCGCCGTTTATTTACACTTGAGAAGAAGGGCACAGAATATTCGTCGAGAAAGGGTGTTTAGAGACCGAAATAACCCACTGGATTACTTAGACGACACAGACATTGTTCGTAAATATAGACTTTCTCGTCCTTTAATACTAGTTTTATGTAGAATGTTTCAAAGAGACCTTCAGAGGCCAACAATGAGATCACATGCCTTCCCCGTATCACTACAAGTCATGGTAGCTTTACGATTCTTCGCTACAGGGAGTTTTCAGCTAGTTAATGCCGATGTTCACAACATTTCAAGAGCTAGTGTATCTCATATAACTCGTGATGTAACAGCATGTTTGAAAAGAGTATGTCAAGAATTCATCAAGATGCCAACTGACCAGGCACAGCTGCATACTATTATGCAAGGATTCTATGACATTGCACATTTCCCCAATATTGTTGGTGCTATAGATGGGACTCATGTGCGTATCAAAGCCCCATCTACCGATGAACATCTATATGTCAATCGAAAAAACTACCACTCTATTAATGTACAAGGTGTGTGCAACTCTAACTTGAAATTCTTAAATGTAGTGGCTAAATGGCCAGGTGGCACACATGATGCCTTTATATGGGCCAACTCCAGTCTTTGTGAGTTATTTGAAAACAGACAGATTGGAAATGGCTGGTTATTAGGTGACAGTGGGTATCCATTGCGACCATGGCTTCTTACCCCTGTATTGCAACCAACAACAAGAAACCAACAACGCTATAACGCGGCACATATGAGAACAAGAAGTGTTGTGGAAAGAAGTTTTGGCGTTCTTAAATCTCGTTTCCGCTGCATAGACACAAGTGCTGGAACCTTGTTGTACCACCCACGGAAATGTTGTGACATTGTCATTGCCGTTATCGTACTCCACAATATGTGTATTATGAATGGCATACCACTTCCACCAGGAAATGAGAACCCTTGTGACCACGGACACATTGACAGACAACCGTATCTTGGAAACCTTAATGATGGTGCTGCTGTTCGTGACAGACTGATAAATGGCGGATTTTCAAATTAAATTAATAAAAAACATAGTATTTTAAATGCTTTTGTTTGTACCATAATTGCTCTAAAGCACAAGAAAATATGACTTCTGCAGCCCACAGTCCCTTAATTCCCAATACACTTTAACATAAGCATTGGATGCAAGCTTCGGATTTGTTGTATTTGCTGACTGCTTTCTTCTTAACTTTACTCCATTATCGTTTTTTCCCTCACATAATATGAGCAAAATAAGTTCCAATGAGTCATAAACAAAATTTATAACTAAACCAAAGCATACAATATGAACAAACGAATAATTATTGAGCGTTAATTTCGTAATTCATTACCGTGTTTACTAAGTTAGGATAATCCTAAGATCATCATAGCTAAGATAATGCTAAGACAGCTTTGTTTAACAGTCTTAGATATGTCCTAAGATAGTCCTAAGACTATCCGAAGTTATTGGCTAAGATATGTCTTAGGACAAATATTAGGATAGTTTCATTGACACGGCCCCTGGTCATAAAGATGGCTATGCTATTATCTGGTATAATGGAAAAAAGGTGTTCGAAATACACAACGTCAACTTCCGAAATCACGACAACATAAATATGCAGGGACTTTTCTTTTCGGTGTTCTTCGGTGGTGGTCAACCGGAATGAGCTCCAACTGGCGATTAAAACATTTACTTTAAACATTTCATCGTATCTTCCAAAGAAAGCCACCCACATCTTGTAGGTCGTTAGTGTGATTTTATATAAAAGCGATGTAATATACACCTTTTACGGGTTCTTCGGTGGTTCTTAGCTCCAAAACCTGACAAATTATATATTTGAGCATTGTGTAATTTTACTAATTCACGTGACAGTTTTATACAAATACAAATATGAGATTGTGAGAATGAACAATCTAGATATGGCTATTGAATATAAAATACCTTGTAGCTTTTCAAATTTATTTTATTGATCGTTAGACAATGTTGGTGAAAAGATTATTGTTATTTCTTAACACAGCAATATACTGTATTGCCATATGGACAGCTTTCAGCTTGTGCTTTATAATTTATACCACATTGACCACTTGTGCTGCATTTCAGATTCTTTCCTACACATTTATAACAGCAACCTAACAAATAATTAGATACATACATAGCTAGAACAAAAGTTTCACCTGTTATGTTGAACCTAAGTTATCAAAACAATAAAAATATAGGAATCACACGAAAACATTGGTTTTACAGTCTCATAGACGAGAAACAATGAAAAATGTTCCTTTAGAAAAATATAGTTTTTTTATCATATAAAATTGCTTTTTTTTATATATTTCCATTGATTATTACTTCAAATTTCTTTCTAAAACGTGGAATTTTCTAACTATCCTTCCATCATAGACGAAAATCCAGAAACATTAATAAATTGACTGAAGAAAATTATGTAATATGTTTCAGTATTCAGTTTACTTCTATTTGCACGATAATCTGTGCTCTTAACAAAACCACAGTTTGTTTGTGTTCTCGTAACCTTAACCTTGCAATATGTCAGCTTCCATACAAACCTTCTAAATATATCATTTTATATACGGCTACTGGCTCAGACTTATGGCAGAGTCGGATTTAAGATGATCGTTTGTTTTCTGAAACAATATACGACTGCACGTCAGAATTTTAAATCGGTTTCGATCATTCGTAGTCCTTTCAAGTTTTAATTAAGTTCTTTTAGTCGATGATGCCAACAATTAGACAAATTTACTATATATAATAATTTACATGAATTTTTGTCTGAGCAAGCAAAACAAATAGTGTTGTTAGTTATAGATTTTTTTTACGTTGATATTAATATAATTTTTATATGTTAAACTTGGGAAGAAACACATTTCCCATTCCAAAAAATACCCTAACCCAAAAGTTCCAATTCCTATAAAATAAATTAAAAAATGCTACTACTTACTTGCAGAAGATGCGACAGAAACGGTAGCTAGAACCAGAACAGCGAGTAGAATAACAGCTGAGACTTTCATGGTTATGAGATAATTTTCTTATTGCTTATTTTTATTATTCTTTGTTTGGGTATTGCCACTTGAGGCGGATTTTCACTCGGTTTCAGACACAGGTTTCTAGAGCCGATCATGTTTTGGTCTTTGGGTTTTCCTGACCGGCTAGCTGGTTACTCAAGGAGTATTCATTCGCAACAATAAGTAATATAAGCTTATCTTTTTAATATTTGGTAAATATTTAAATGAATATATAGAATACAATTTAATTGTGTATAGTTGTCACATGAAATTTTACGATGGAATTAAGTTTCGAAACTAACAATGAAAGAATGATATGAGCTTTATGCTTATAATTAATGCAGATGCATTGTTAATAAAAGCTGGCATCTATAGCACAGGGTGGGACATTTTTTTTAATGAAGAAAAAAAATATTCTTGTTTGACACGATAACTAATCGGTATTAAATTTTCGACTGGTTTGTTTAGTTTACCACTTTTGGTATAATATAAATATTTCAACGAAGTCGTTTAAAGCGAATCATAACTCTTCCAATGGTCTAGAAGTATAGAAACTATTAAGTACAGTTTGTTATATATTATAAGCAAAATTATCATTCACACAAGCGCTAGAGCAAAAATATCATTAAATATCATAACCAAAAATTATCATTAAAGTTCTGATATTAGGAATATTTAACTATCATTTGTGCTTATTTACTTAGGGAATTTCTCTTGAAGACTCTTATAATGGGCATGAAATATCCGGCTTGCCTTGTATTGGACGAGACAAAATAGAATGCTATGTTTGCCTACAGTTCGTTCTGTATTTTTAGAGTTTAAAATGAATTTCAGAGACTTTATTACATATCCTATTCACATTCATTCTTTTTTTATTGGGCGATTGCTTTCGGTTCCGGAAGGTTTCGTTGATATATTTATATTATACCAAAAGTGTTTATTTATTACCCATTTGTTATCGTGTCAAACAATTATCCGAATCAGATCGTCTAGGAATAACTATTAAATATATTTCAAATTTTCTAATCACAAGGGAATAGTATTGCATTATAAGGTATGGATCTCATACAGTAGAACATTACTACTAAAAAATACATTTCAATAAAGGATTTTGTGGGATTTCAGCCGTCCTCTTTTACATCTATCAAATGCCATAATATACAGAAAAAAGCAGGAAAGCTGATATTGTTTTGTAAAAGCACATACAAAGTCTAGTCAAGCATGTATGATTCTAATCGTCATGTCTAATTTTATTAATAGCTTTAGCAATTTGTTAAATGTACCGAAATAACGGTATAAATTAAGTTTGATGCAATAAAAAAATTATATCATAACCATGAAAGTCTCAGCTGTTATTCTACTCGCTGTTCTGGTTCTAGCCACCGTTTCTATCGCATCTTCTGCAAGTAAGTAGTTATTGTATGAGCACAGTAAACAGTTTTTAATACCTTTTCATTATTTGTATGCGAATTGGTATAACAGCCTCAAAATGGTACTGTTAGTCTTAGAATATCTTAAATGTAAAAATGAGCACACAATTTTGGATTCAAAATGTCTTTTAAAAGAAGATAATTTTCAATAAAAATGTTTGGGGTTGACTTTTTAGAAAGCAAATGTGTTTCTTATTTTATTTGTATCAACACAAAGACTTTCCAAAACTATAAACATTATTTGTTTTGGTCGTTCAGACAATAATTCATGTAAATTATTATATATAGTAAATTTGTCTAATTGTTGGCATCATCGACTAAAAGAACTTAATTAAAACTTGAAAGGACTACGAATGATCGAAACCGATTTAAAATTCTGACGTGCAGTCGGATATTGTTTCAGAAAACAAAGGATCATCTTAAATCCGACTCTGCCATAAGTCTGAGCCAGTGGCCGTATATATAATGATATATTTAGAAGGTTTGTATGGAAGCTGGCATATTGAAAGGTTAAGGTTACGAGAACTGACTGAGCATACAATTAAACTGTACTTTAGTTAAGAGCACAGATTATCGTGAAAATAACAGTAAACTGAATACTGAAACATATTACATAATGTGATTTAACGTATTTTCATCAGGCATTATATTAATAATTCTGGATTCTCGTCTTTGATGGAAGGAGAGTTAAAAAATTCCACAAAAAGCATTTTTATGAAAGATATGATGAAAAACGGTGTTTTTTTTTTTTATCTAAAGGGATTTTTTTGTATTGTTTCTCGTCTATGAGACTATAAAATCAATGTTTTCGCGTAATTCCTATATTTCCATTGTTTTGATAACTTAGGTACAACAAAACAGGTGAAACGTTTAAAGTTCAAAAACATTTTAGTTCTAGTTATGTATGTATCTGAAAACTAATTGAAACCATCAACATCAAAAGATATCAACTTCTAGATGAAGGCCTGTATATCCCTAAAGCTTACGATAATCTTTTATAACTGTTACTTTTTCTGTTGTTAATTAATTAGTATGTTTTAGTAATCCTTTTGATCCACCTCATGAACTCATATTAGGTAATTATCTTCTATCAATGGCTTCAGTCTTTTTGTATATATATATGTATAGTTTCAATTTGTAAATATTTATTGGCCTGCTTGATAACGACAAGAGGACACTTGTTGAAACGTCGCAAAATAAATAAACTCAATAATTGTTATTCTATTAAACTTAGTTATTATTATCATGTATCTGATTATTTTTTAGGTTGCTGTTATAAATGTGTAGGAAAGAATCTGAAATGCAGCACAAGTGGTCAATGTGGTATGAATTATAAAGCACAAGCTGAAAGCTGTCCATATGGCAATACAGTATATTGCTGTGTTAAGAAATAAAAATGATCTTTTCACCAACATTGTCTAACGATCAATAAAATAAATTTGAAAAGCTACAATGTATTTTATATGCCATATCCATATCTAGATTCTTCATTCTCACAATCAGTCTAAGATATAGACCTAACTTTTGTTCATTTCGTATGGTTTTATTAGCTATTGGCTTTGTTTGTAACCATTACAGTTAGGTCTAAAACTGCCCTTCAATGCGAACTGTTTGACCGACCTTTGACCTAACTCAATTATAACCAATCACGTGTTCGCGACATGGTAATGTGACGCGAACAATTGGTGCATTCTGAGACGTATTAGACTAGCTTATCAAGGCCGCTTAAATAGAAAGTAGAACAATGTGGCTGTTTTGTCAACCGCTGATAAATTATTTCTTTATTATTGATTCAATATAAACACCGAAGAAAGTTTATACTTAAAGAAATGTGTGTTTGATATGTGAAATGGCCTTTGTCTTAGGGTTTTTCATTAGCTGTTCTGTATCAGTTCGAACTAAGTGGAACAGGGGTCATTAGGTTAAAACTGAGTTGGGTCAAAGGTCGTTCAAACAGTCCTTATTGAAGGGCAGAGTAAGACCCATAGACATGTCTATGGTAAGACCTAACTGTAGTGGTTACGTACAAAGCGAATAGCTAATAAAAACATTCGAAACGAAACTTATAAAATACGAAGGAAAGGTCTATATTTTAATTAGACTGTCTCACAATCTGATATTTGCGTCTCCGATTCTTATTTAAGATTTCTGAATTTCAAAAACTGCCACAAAATAATGTTTTTAGTTCTTGTGGTTGTCGTGATCGTGAACAATTTCTAGGATTGTTTAAATCATGTTTGGTTTATGATTTGAATCGGAAGAAAACTATCTTAGAATTCCTAAAGAAAACAGATTCTGACAACCAATCAGTTTCATTATTTCTTGCCGCTCCGAACAATCAAGTCTGACTACCAGACTGGTTGACAGAAATGTGTTCGAGGACGTATTGCAAATTTAAATTTTTGGTGATATGATTGGAAATTTCATTCAAAATTCACTTTTTGGATTAGGAGGATTGCTTTAAATTATTTCAATGCTATATTTATATTATACAAAAAGTGGGTCATTAAACAATTCAGCCGTGTATTTAATGCCAATCCGTGTCAAACAAGAATATTCTTTTCTTCATTAAAAACGATATTTACAACACCCTGTGCTATAGATTAACAGCTTTTATTACTAATGATATAAATACATTTATATAACAACTAAATGCAACTGCATAAATTAAAAGCATAAAGCTCATGCCATTACATTGTTAGTTAACTATAAAGAATGTATCATTATGTACTACATGTAGAACTGAATGCAATAAAACATTATTGTATTTATGAAATTATTATATTCGTCAATTAATTCCGACGTAAAATTTCATATAACAACCATGATCAATATTCATTGAAAAAACTATTTACCAAATAATAATACTAAACTTATTTCTACTCGTCGATGCAAACTGGATACTCCGTCGGTAGCCATCTTGCAAATAAGGAAAAACAGGGATCAAGAACGACTCTAGAAACCTATCTGAAACCAAATGCAAGAGACGATACCCAAACATGAACATTGGAAAAATCATGAATATCTTGATAGTAATAATTGAACAAATTTTGCAATTTCCTAGATACTCACTGCAAAATTCCATGTCGCTTAAAATTTTATCAAGGGAGAATTAAGCAATGAAGCATATTCGAGGTCTTAAACGGTAATTCATTCATTGCCTGTTTCCACGTTAATTCACGAAATTCAAGCCTCTAAAACATTTTCCAGAAATTCTGTTGGAAACTCTCCTTTATGTCACACGAAAGCCTGGCCAATACTTAGTTCCTGTACAAAATGTGACTTCAAATTCCAAATCCAGGTTGGATCTTTTGAACAGTACCGAGCGTGGCATCTGGTACTTTTCCCCACAGCTGCAAAACAGGTAATTTGCCCTATCGGATATATATTACTTGCCCCTCCGAACAACTAAATATGACTATGGATGTTCGTCAATAAATGGTTAATATCAAAGTTTTCCAAGACTTTCAAGCCTTTGCTGTAATTTAGAATATAGTACCTATATGGCCGATGCCATTTCGGATACATAAGGCAAGAGGGAAATTGTCCCAAAAATTCATAAAATATTATAGCATTCGTCTTAACACCAAAACAAGTCATACTTAATCTGATCCAAATTTGTGTCATACAATATATAATTTCCAATGTTAGCATTTGACCACTGTTATATCCCAAAAGGTGTCAAGGATTCATATGAAAATAATATGCAAAATTCTTTTCACTCACTTAAGTGAGTCTTGTGAGAAAATTAAGCCACAGAGTGAATAGAATAGAATCTACCTAGCCTTGTTTTTTATGCTGTATACACGTTATATCCGTATAATGAATAAAAGAATCATTAATTGAACAAATAATGAAATAAAAAAATCATCGATTGAAAAGAATTTGACTTATCTTCTTGATCGAACCAAAATATATCAAAATCAAAGGTATGCAACTCTGATTTAGAACATCAAAATAGTTAACGCAATTGTGTTCTGTAACCTTCATGCAATCGGGATATGTTGGAAATTATCTTAAGAAGTAAAACAATGAGGTCGTCCCCTAATTCGAGACAGAAGTTTTTGAGCGTCTATGAAATTCTTCAAAAATACCCGAATGATTTAATTTGGATAAAAGATATTGGAAAGCTCCTGTATTAAAGACAGAAAACCCGAATGATGTAATCGGGATTCTTAGGTATTTTCCTCAAAATAGATTAAAACGCTTGTCCATAAATTAAAGACAGAGGTCCTCCGGAAATTTTCGAATAATCCCTAATCCCGAATGATGTAATCGGGATTTTTTGGTATTTTCCGCAAAATAGATTAAAACGCTTGTCCATAAATTCAAGACAGAGGTCCTCCGGAAATGTTCGAATAATCCCGAATGATGTAATCGGAATTTTTTGGTATTTTCCGCAAAATAGATTAAAACGCTTGTCCATAAATTCAAGACAGAGGTCCTCCGGAAATGTTCGAATAATCCCGAATGATGTAATCACTTGACATCTGTCCGAAAATTGAAAGGATCCAAATAAAAGCCATAAGTACACATCTTAAGCCAATTTGATATGAGATATAGTTCTTAAAACAGAGGCTATGGCATCTAACAGAACAGAATATGAGAAAAAAAATAAACTTTATTTCCAAGATTATTGAATTCAGTTATCAGAATTGACAAAATTGACCAACCAATGTGAATACAAACATTACATAATAATTATATTTATTTATTTATTTATTAAATTGTACACACAGACAGACACAAAAACATACATATGTTACAAACACAAATACCACAATAATCACACAATTAACAATTTCGGATCACTAAGGATATCTGCATGAGCACTAACAAAGGAGACAAATCAAAATCACATTCACAAAAACAATATTCACTCATTTAAATTAAAAAGAATTCACATTTGATAGAACCACAGCCATAGAGTTGCATACCACATAATTATTCTTGTACAAATATCTATCGCTCAGTAACCAAATTTATTATCTCAATCAGGTGCAGATAAGTAGAATGTAGATCTAGATTCTTAATAATAATAAATATTTATTTCTTATATAGCGCATACTACGATATACATGATGACATGATATTACAGTCTCAACGCGCTTTACAGTAAACAATGTTTAAAAATGAAATAAAATGACAATCCAACAACACGTTAAAACAATTAAAAATAAAGGAGTCTAAAATTTTAGTTAAAAATTCCTAAATATACACATGGTTAAAGGTTATATCACATTTGAAGGACAATTTTATTTATAAAAATGGCGTTTGAAAAGAAGAGTTTTAATGCTACGTTTAAAGGCTTCCAGGTCTGTTTCAGATCGTAGCTTTGGTGGTAATTTATTCCAAAGTTGCGGAGCATATTGGGTGAATATTCTTGATCCGTAAAATTTATTGTTCGTATTTTGCTTGGGGTAGGCAAGTGATGGAGCTGTCGCGAAGCGGGTTGCTTTCACCGACAAGCGGATATCCAAAAGTTCAGTAAGATAGACAGGGGCCATACCATGGATGATTTTAAAGATTGTCAGTAAGATTTTGAACTCAACACGTTCGTTGATGGGTAACCAATGTAGATGATGCAGGACAGGGGTAATTGGTTTAAATTTTTTAGAAAGTGTCACCATTCGTGCTGCTGAATTTTGTAGGCTCTGTAGCTTCTTGATTTCGCCATCTCGAAGATTATAGTATAGGCTGTTACAATAATCTAATCTGGACGTTATCATGGCATGGACTAATTTTTCCGTACATTCTTGATTAAGGAGTCGCCGAATTCTACCAATCTTTAACAATGCGTAAGAAGTGCTTTGACACGTTTGTTTTACGATTTTCTCAAGAGAGCAGTCTGAGTCAAACATAACACCAAGTTTTTTTACAGTGGATGATGCTGTGATATTTTCGTTTCCTACTCGGATTGATTCGATCGAGCTAGGATCTTTAAATCTCGATTTGAAGTACATGATTTCGGTTTTACTGTCATTTAGGACTAGTCGATTTCTGTATAACCAAGATCGCACTTCGTCTAAAAAATTTTCTAGATTTGCGACTGCGTCAGCTGGTTCACTGCATGTTATGTAGATTTGGCTATCGTCGGCATATATCATGCATTCTAGACCATGTTTAGTGATAATTTCCTCTATAGGAGAGGTGTATAGAGTGAATAAAACTGGTCCCAAGACAGTGCCCTGTGGCACACCGCGTTTAAGGATTCGTTTGGAGGAAATATTACCATTACCAATAATAACAGACTGACTCCTATCACTTAGATACGATCTGAACCAGCTTAAAACTGTACCAGAAAAGCCATAACGATTTTGCAGTCTCTTTAATAATGTTTCATGTTCGAGAGTGTCGAATGCGGCGCTCATGTCTAGCATCGATAGGATAACATGTTTACGTGAATCTAGTGCAGTGACAATGTCGTTATGTACACGTAACAAAGCTGTTTCGCAACTATGATGAGTACGGTAAGCTGATTGGAATTTAGAGTATAATGAGTTATTGCACATGTATCCATTAATCCGATTCATGACTACCTTCTCTAAAATTTTGAAAACAAATGGAAGGTTGGAAACTGGTCTGTAATTTTTCAATATGTTGGAATCAAGTCCTGTTTTTTTTAGTAAAGGTCTAACATGGGCAGTTTTGAAAGAATCTGGGACTATCCCAGATTCCAGTGATTCATTAACAAGGTGTGTGATAAACGGTGCTAGATTATCCACGCACTTTTTTACTAGTCCGGTAGGCATGGGGTCAAGTCCACAGGATTTAGATGGAGCTTCCGTTATCAATTTCTTGATTTCTGCCACTGTTGCTGATCTGAAGGTATGCAGCTTAGATCTACATTGATCTTGTTGGTGTTGGTGTGGTTCTGCAGAATCAAACTTGGCGCATAGGTTGTCAATTTTCTCAATAAAAAAGTCTGACAAAAGTTCTGCAGCTTCTTCTTCAGATGATGCTGATTCAGGAACAATATTATTCACTGTACTTTTCTGGCCAATTAGTTTTTCGCAAATTTTGAACATTTCCTTGGAGTCGATTGAAGTTTAAAGATAGATTGCTAGGCAAGGTAATATACGCCTACCGACAGCATTGAATTTGAACAGTAAAGTTACAATCACCGGAATGGAATTTTCAACCTTGGTCATACTCTTATTTTCTGGGGTGATTTACGCAATGAACGATGGACCAACTGCAGTTACGGTGATATGAATACATTGGGCAAGGTGCCAAATTGAATGAGCTGCCGAAGGTAGTCATGATGAATTTGGCACCTTGACCAATGTATTCATATCACCGTAACTGCAGAGGGCCCATCGTTCATTGCTTACATTTCCACTATCTATTGTATTATTTTTACGGAGTTTCCGATTAAATTCCTAGCAAAAGGGTTGCCGGTTAAAAAAAAAAAGGTCCTAAACAGAAGCCATGTAGTGAGTTTTAGTTTAAGCATACGCTATGAAAAATAGTCCCAAACATTCCGCTTCAATAAAGGACAGGAATTAACACTGCAGTTTACTCGAATTTGAATGCTTTTCTTGTAGACGGGTTTATTACGATAAATACAATGAGAGTGGAAATATAACTGTACAACCTTACTTAGATTCATTAAAATCTGTCAAGAATAGTACCCTATATATATTTTTGATTTCAATAGGGTTCATCACAATTTCAACAAGTTTCGACAAAGTCCACAATGCATTGTGCCTTGTAGAGTGTTCAGTAGCCAAAAATTGAAGATTTTTTTTTAAAGAACAAGGGCAATAATTCATAATAAATATAATTCGATATTTTTCATTTTCAAAAATGAGTGGTATCAATGGGTGGTATCAAACAACTTCGGTGAGATGCGTAAAAATTGGTCAAAGATTGTGCTTTCTAGAATGTTTATGAGCCAAAAATTGAAAGCGTTTTCAAAAACAAGTGCAATAACTGATACTTAATATTTTTCAGTTTATCTGCTTTTCAAAAGGTTTTCAAATAGGTAATTACACACTCTCACACCAAGTTTCATCAAATTCTGTCAATAATTACACATTGTAGAATGTATACGAACCATTCAAGAACAAGGACAATAACTCGTACTCTCTTTTTTGTTTTATTCGATTTCGCTGATTTTCAATAATGCTCATCCTTGATTGATTATGAACACTCTTAAAGTTACATCATAATCTGTCAAGAATTGTAACTTCTAGTGTTTATGAGCAATTGTGGACGGACGGGTGGACATGTGAAATGAAGACTGACAACAATATCCCACAAATTCTTTCATATTATATAAAAACACACTTTTTATAAAACAAATAATTTGATAGATTGAAACAGAAGCATTTGAACATGTTATTGATAGAATAAAAAATTATATACAAAATATCTAGTTATAATAGATAAACAATTCATCTCAAACTCTCACTAGTAGTTATATCAATTCTCTAACACAGAGTTGATAAACCCAGATATACTAGAGAATAAGAACAGGTCGACCCTCTCTCACTCTTTTTTCATAAAACATTGTCTTACGATCTTCTGCAGCAGAAACCAGTGCCATGATGTTGGTTTTAGTTTTCGGCGGCGTTTTTTGGAAAGTCTAGTATACCCATTTTCAGGATCAGGATTGGTGCCATGATTTCTGTTACCATTGGAAGTATTGAATTCTAATACATCATATGTAGGAATTTCTGGATTCTGAAACACCAAGGGATCAAATTATCAACAGGTAGTTATCAAAAGATGTTTATTGTATTCATACCAAAAGACGAGGGGAAATAAGGTTGACAACAAGAATACTAACCAAGTATTGATCACTACTTGTAGAATTATTGTCTGTGGATCTTCCTGGTAATAATTCATCCTGATGTAAATCCAAAACTGATTCATAATCAGCTTCATCTGTAAATTAACCAAAATTAAATTTCTTAATTTATTGATCAAATGACTACATCAAAAGGTCATCTTAAAAGCTAAGATTTGGTGAAACTGTAAAAAAAACAGTCAATTCCAATCTAAACGGAGTTTAAATCAATATTTCTATATTAATATGAGCCCTTCAATTTATATCCAATGCGATAGTGTTCATTAGTCCCTCGTCAACCTGAGCTAATATTAATACACTTTCTATCCACCCCCTCCATCTGTCATATCCACATACCCAATTACAGAACTCAAACCAACCTTCGTCTCGTGAACTCTCTTCAGTATTCCATTTTTCCTCTTCAATATTATATCCAACATGTTTATTATTTTAATAGCAAATTTTAAAAATTTCTGTATTGTGTAGGAAGTATACCCAATAAAAAAATCCCAAGGTAAATTTGCCCCCATTTTTTTGAAAAATTAAACAAACATTTTTTCAAAAAATACTAATCATTATGGTATTTTTTGTACTGAAGTATATTATAACAACCCAAAATAACAGCTTTTTAATAACAGTACAAAGCAGCATCATAAAACAAATAATTATGACTTTTTCGATATTTTTGAAACTTGATTCTGAAAAACAATACAATTACCAATTTTATAGTAAAAAAGTAGCAATGTGAGCAATGATTACCAATAACACATTTTTGATTTTGAAACCCAACGGGAAAAAAGGATACAAGGTTACCATATTTTATAGTCAAAAAAGGGGGAAAGTGTGAGGTTGATTAGCCTTAACGATCACTGGTATAGGATCACTGGTACAGGATCAAAGGTACACGGTTTCCCTTTGGTACAGGATCACTGAATAGTATCACTGATACCGGATCACTTGTACAGGATCACTGGTACAGGATTACTAATACAGGATCACTGGTACAGGATTACTAATACATGATCACTGGTACAGGATTACTGGTACAGGGATCACTGGTACAGGATCACTGGTACAGGATCACTGGTACAGGATCACACGTACAGGATTACTGATACAGGATCACATGTACAGGATCACTGCTACAGGATCAGTAGTAAAGGATCACTGCTACAGGATTACTTTTACAGGATCACTGGTTACAAGGGACCCCACTTGGTACAGTATCACTAGTATAGGATCTCTAGTATAGGATCACTTATATAGTATCACTAGTTTAGGATCACTGGCTTGATCACTCACTGATACAGGATCACTGGTACAGGATCACTGGGTACAAGGTTCACTGGTACAATGAAACTAACCTTTGCTTGATGAATTAGGAGAGCCATTCTTTTCATCTGAAAAATTAAACAAACATGTCTTCAACTATAGTTAAATATTGGCAGGAAAAGGGTTTCTCTAGTAAAACAACACTTATACAGGATCCCTTGTGAAATATCACTGATACAGAATAACTAGTACAGGATCCTTGTTAATGGATTATTAATATTGGTACCGATCTGATTTATGTATACAGTATAAAAATAGTTTCTGTCCATTTTCCATGTCTGATATCTAAACACATACCTCTAACACTTAGAGTAAAACCCTTTTTAACTTCTCCATGAATATTGTTGACCAGGCAGCCATAATAACCTTCATGAGAACTGTTGACATTCTCAATTACCAAATCATTTTCAAACATATTCTTTGTTATGTCAATAAAACCACTTGATTTCAGGACCAGAAAATCTTTTTCCCATCTAACTTCACATTCTGGGTGACATTCAGCTGAACATTTTACTTTCAAATCCACATTTTTATTTACAATTATCTCCCTTTGATCAGGCTCTAGTTTTACATCAATTGGTGCAACTGAAAAGTTAAAGTAAAATAGACAATGTTGCCTGGCAAGATAATATTAACTGACTTAGTTGAAGAGTTATGCTACTTGTTTGCAGTATAATTGTACTTTAGTCTATAAACAAGTAACACCTACTGTACGAGACCACAGTATCATTCTTAGCACCCCCCCCCAACACACACACACTACCCAAATCTGATTGTACCCCAAGAAAAAACTTACATTCAGGCTGTACTATAACTGTTCTAATTTCAAAGACATTATTACACTCTTCAATATTGAAAACTGTAAAATAACAAAAAAATATTAAACACCTGATGACACTTTTCTTAGGAACAGTCGGTCGACATTTACTCTCAAATTAACCATTATCTTGCTTGTAGGCAATTTAATTATATCCACATAACATGGAATTTATACGCAAATTTTAGCAAAATTTAAAATCTTTTGAAAGAACACAAATCGACTATTTTTAAATAAAAGTGGTTACAATGCATCTCTTCGGATTTACTTTAACGAAACCTGTTATGTTAGGTTGAAGAGACGCCTTTTTCCTATGAGTAAAAATATTACATTTACCATCATAATGTTTTGTGGTCTGTAGTCGTTGATAACAAGGGGGATAATCTGTAGCCAGACACGTAAAGTTTCCACCATTATGGTCTACAGTCACGTTAATTTGAGATGAAATTGGATCTACGTCAGTCATTCTCATTCCATTTTTATACCACACCGTGTACATGGACAGTGGACAATCTCCTATACTGGTTGAAACACTGTGACATTCAAGTTGTATGATTGAAGTATAGTTATCTTCTGGTTTTAAAACAGGATTTGGTGGAGATCGTCCTATAATTGTGGGATTCCCTGAAAAAAAAACGATAACATAGTAAGAAGAAAGATTTATTGATTTTAAAAATAAAAAGAAAGAAGAATCCAGACAGGTGTACCATCCACCTCTATTATTTTAGTGAGCTACAGTGATACATAATTCTATACATAAAATCTCTGTATTTATAAGATCTTATTATTAGATGGCGGACTTCAACCACTAGAGACCAGTTACTAACAAAATTATAAAATCAAAATTAACTAACCTGCGATAACCAAAGCTTTCTGTCCTAAAACTTGTGAATAATAATCAATATAATATATTCCAGCATCTTCTTTTTGTAGTTGTGTTTTTAACACCACGAAGACATCATTAGTCATGAAGATTTCTGTCAGATTACCGGCCAGATAAGTTAGATTACCATTCATATAAATAATTTGTTCTCGCCAAAAATCCATGTTATTTTTAAACTTAATATAGATCTTCTTGATTAGATCTTGATTTTGAATTTCATCTTGGATGATCTTGTTTTCATACCATTTAGAGAAATATTTATTATACTCGTCTCTGAGGTCAGAAAGTTGAAATTTAAACTCCAGTCCCTCTCCAAGTCGACCCACAATTATTTCTGTTTTCTTGCAATCAAAACATTGAACTGAAAATAAATTACAGAGAATTAGAAATCAAATAACCTTTCTCTTCACCAGATTGGGCTGATATAGAGGGTGACGTCATTTAGTGTTCAATGAGGGGAATGTAGTCAGGACAACAGTGCTGAAACTACATCCTCTCATTCCTTTTCGATGAACAGCACTTAGCAACACTATATATAGAATATTACTAAACAATCAAATACCTGCATTACAATCGAGTTTTCTTTATATCGAAAATACGAGGAAATAATTGGCTTAGAAGGAACATAAAGCTTAAAGTCTCAAATTTAGAAAATACGAGTATATATTTATCAGTTGGACTTACATGGTACCTTGAATAACACACAGGATGTTTACACTAAATACATTAAACTAACTAATCAATAAAAAGTTTTATGTATTTATTGAATTATTAAGGTTTTCTGTTATACAAGTTTGACACGAGATAACAACACTGTTAAACATTTCAGGTTTTGGTTATACTAAACACTCAGAAACAATGACACTTGTTAATTCTTTCTTCAGAGTACTTGCTCTTCAAAACTATATTTTTTCATCCTAAAAGGTAGTTTACCCCTAAAAGACCAAAATCTGAAATTTTTAACAAAGTGGTTTACCCCTAAAAGACTTAAAAGCGTAATATAAAATAGTTATAAATAGGGGACCAGGTTTTTCTGACTCATTGGTAAGACCGTACCCTAGTTGGGTCTCTCTTTCATACGCTAAAAAGAATTGAATTTTAACTATGGTAATATGATTTTACATTATTTTATAGCTAGATAGACACTCATTCTGAAACTGATATTCATTGACTTTAATATTTCCTTGAATAAAACACGTTTATCTTTTTATAATACAGTTTAAATTCATGATTTTTAAGTAATTTAACAATTCTTCAATAATTTACCACAGTCAGTCGTATTAGTTTAACAGCTTACAATTTATTTCCATTTCTATACTCAGCCCGGTTTCCCCTTCTCAGTGATGCAGGTCGGAGGGACTGACATGGAAAAGGCGTCTAGTCGTTCGGATGGGACAATAAACCGAGGCCCCGTGTGCTACAGGCTGTGCACGATCCCTCGACAGTTGGAAAACGAAAAAAGCAGGCTAATGCCGCTGTCCTGGTAAAATTTACCTCATAGCACACTGCATGGCGTTGCCCGTCTTTGTAAGCCAATAAGGTGCAGAGGAGTAGGACGTAAAACTCCATTCATTTCATTTCATTTCCATTGCTTCCCGAAAAACGCTTGATATTGATTGCCCGCTACCCAGTTCACCCCTAAACAGTTGTTGAATCAAAACGTCCAGAAACTGACATTTAATAAGTACATGACTTACTGGATTGACAATATTCAGTAAAGTTGTGATGCTTATACACTTTCATACCTGTCAATTCAGAATTGGAATTTGTACGTAAAATAACACGCACGAAACTATGTATGGTTCTTACGTAGACTAGCACATACAAATCTACGTATAGTTCTTACATAGAAAAACACATGAAACTACGAATGGTTCTTACATAGAAATAACACATACAAATCTACGTATAGTTCTTACATAGAAATAACACATACAAATCTACGTATGGTTCTTACATAGAAATAACACACAAGAAACTATGTATGGTTATTACATAGAAATAACTCACACAAAACTACGTATGGTTCCTACATAGAAATACCACATACGAAACTACGTATGGTTCTTACATGGTAATACCACACACGAAACTGTGTATGGTTCTTACATGGTAATACCACACATGAAACTATGTATGATTCTTACATAGAAATACCACACACGAAACTACGTATGGTTCCTACATAGAATTACCACACACGAAACTAAGTATGGTTTTTACATAGAAATACCACACACGAAACTACGTATGGTTCTTACATAGAAATAACACACACGAAACTATGTATGTTCTTACATGTAAAACACAAAACTACGTATGGTTCTTACATAGAAATAACACACATGAAACTACGTATGGTTCTTACATGGAAATAATACACACGAAACTATGTATGGTTCTTACATAGAAATAACACACACGAAACTATGTATGGTTCTTATATAGAAATAACACACATGAAACTACGTATGGTTCTTATATAGAAATAACACACACGAAACTATGTATGTTCTTACATGTAACTCACACGAAACTATGTATGGTTCTTACATAGAAATAACACACACGAAACTACGTATGGTTCTTACATAGAAATAACTCACACGAAACTACGTATGTTCTTACATGTAACTCACACGAAACTATGTATGGTTTTTACATAGAAATACCACACACGAAACTACGTATGGTTCTTATATAGAAATAACACACATGAAACTATGTATGGTTCTTACATAGAAATAACACACACGAAACTATGTATGGTTCTTACATAGAAATACCACACACGAAACTACGTATGGTTCTTATATAGAAATAACACACATGAAACTATGTATGGTTCTTACATGTAACTCACACGAAACTATGTATGTTCTTACATGTAACTCACACGAAACTATGTATGGTTCTTACATAGAAATAACACACACGAAACTATGTATGGTTCTTACATGTAACTCACACGAAACTACGTATGGTTCCTACATAGAAATAACACACACGAAACTATGTATGGTTCTTACATAGAAATAACACACACGAAACTATGTATGGTTCTTACATAGAAATAACACACACGAAACTACATATGGTTCTTACATAGAAATAACACACACGAAACTATGTATGGTTCTTACATAGAAATAACACACACGAAACTATGTATGGTTCTTACATAGAAATAACACACACGAAACTATGTATGGTTCTTACATAGAAATAACACACACGAAACTATGTATGTTCTTACATGTAACTCACACAAAACTACGTATGGTTCTTACATAGAAATAACACACGAAACTATGTATGGTTCTTACATAGAAATAACACACACGAAACTACGTATGGTTCTCACATAGAAATAACACACACGAATCTAGGTATGGTTCGATTGGGCGTCCCAGCCTCAATATCCAATATTTGTGATACGTGTGTATGAAATTTTCGACGAGTAGAAAGAATTGAGCGATTCTAAAATTTTGAGCAATTTTTCAAGAAAAAAGGCTTGTTTGTCCCCGACCCTATCCTACAGTAGATTGTTACATTACCTGTTGGTAGACAGCACATCAACAATACAATAATCCACAGCATTTTATATCTCTTTCAGAAAAACTTAAAACTTATAAAAAAAACCTCAAAACTTGTCACACTTGTTAAGTTTTTCCTTAAAGTGTACTGATCAATAAAATATTATTACATCAGATCACATCAATACTTTCAATTTCCTTAAAGGGATAATAGCCGTTAGAATACACTCGTCCTACGTCTAATATTTGTGTTTAATATTGACTATTGGTTAAATGTATGTATCCCACACCTGATGAATTTTCAAAAAGCGAGAATAAAACTATTCGGATTTTTTCAAAAAATGAGCTAGCGAAGATACCATTCTGTTTGGGAAAAAATCGTCTGGGAAATCAGCGCTAAAACATCCTTACGGTCCAGTAAAACATTTTATGCTAATGATTGTATCCGAATTTAGTTCGTTCTATTTTTAGTAATCATCTTGCTCCCTTACTTTAGGGGTTTTTGCATGCCCATTTTTGACTAATTTTTGGTCTAGGTCTGAAATTGCATTTTCTTTCAGAATTTCTGAGTTAATGAGAAATTTAATTGGCTGAAGGTTATTTCTAAAAATAGTGTTTTTTTTGTGCAGCGACAGTCACTAGATGTTGATAAAATGTAGTGGTTTACTTTCATTTTGACTTTGTTTAAAATTGTTATGGTACATGGTCATGCTATATTGAACATTTGTACGTACAGAAACAAAATATTGGCCAGGCTTTCATGTGCTTTCATGGATACGCGGGGCAGGGGAGAAGGGCAATGCCTTGAAAACATTCCTGCAACTTAACATCATACCCCCTCCGTATATATACCTTGCCCCTCCTCCTCTCTTAGCTACGTTACGGCGTCTGTAGTATGTAACTGTAACTGTATTGGACAAAGCGTTATCTCTGTATAACACAAAGAATGTCATAAATCGATGATTCAGAGGCAACGAATCCTTTTGATCACCTGTGTGGTCACTATTTGCCACTTACATCCACCGAAATCGACCCCAACGACCTTATCTCAGCAATGGTTTAGAACCGACTATATATAATGGGCGCTGACAAATAATGATATATAGAGCACAAGGTTATATCCCCCGCGGAGAAATTTTCATATCACATAATGATAACTGTCGATAATTTCAGGCTGTACGACGGTATAATAACCGAAAAGACCCCACGTATAGACAGAACAAGACCAAACTTCACGGCGCGCTGAGTGACATAATATGACTATTGTAAGCTATGTTTGTGGACTGAAAATACAATATGTTATAATATTGAACAGTGGTTATTAAATTTCAGCCACACACGACTCAGACCCATAGCTACAGGGGAGCAGTAGGGGTGGTTGGGAATGAATTCCCAAAATCAAATTTCGACGAATATCAATTTCATGACTTCAACTAAGACCATACCTCCTAATATATTATATGTCCCCACGAACCACCAAATCAGATCAACGGCCTACTTGAATTTGAACTTGGCCTTCAATGGGTTTTTGTGTTGTAAATACATTCAATCAGAGGCCGCAACAGTATGTCTGTAAGCAATAAGCAGGATTGTGTAAATACTTTATGACAATTGCTGTGGTTGTATTTGCTAGCGTGCAATCAGATCGCTACAGTCATTATACTAGAAAGGTGGCTATTGCAAACAAGGTACAAAGCTAATTTCAATATAGCGAGAAGATGTGACACTTGAAAGGTGGCTATTCCAATCAAAGTACAAGACGAATATCAAAATAGCTTGATAGTGTGAAGATGTGATACAAGAAAGGTGGCTACTGCAATCAAATTACAAGACAAATTTCAAAATAGCTTGATAGAGTGAAGATGTGATACAAGAAATGTGACTATTCCAATCAAATTACAATACAGATTTCAAAATAGCTTGATAGCGAGAAGGTGTGATACAAGAAAGGTGTCTTCTGCAATCAAAGTACAAGACGAATTTCAAAAAAGGTTGATAGTGTGAAGATGTGATACTAGAAAGGTGTCTTCTGCAATCAAATTACAAGACAGATTTCAAAATAGCTTGATAGTGAGAAGATGTGAAACAAGAAAGGTGACTACTGCAATCAAAGTACAAGACGAATTTCAAAACAGCTTGATAGCGAGAAGATTTGACACAAGAAAGATGGCTACTGCAATCAAATTACAAGACAGATTTCAAAATAGCTTGATAGCGAGAAGATGTACTACAAGAAAGGTGGCTACTGCAATCAAATTACGAGACAAATTTCAAAATAGCTTGATAGCGAGAAGATTTGATACAAGAAAGGTGTCTTCTGCAATCAAAGTACAAGACGAATTTCAAAATAGCTTGATAGTGTGAAGATGTGAAACAAGAGAGGTGGCTACTGCGTTCAAAGTACAAGACAGATTTCAAAATAGCTTGATAGCGAGAAGATGTGAAACAAGAAAGGTGACTACTGCAATCAAATTACAAGACTAATTTCAAAATAGCTTGACGGTGTGAAGATGTGAAACAAGAAAGGTGGCTACTGCAATCAAAGTACAAGACGAATTTCAAAATAGCTTGATAGTGTGAAGATGTGAATAAGAAAGGTGTCTACTGCAATCAAAGTACAAGACAAATTTCAAAATACCTTGATAGCGAGAAGATGTGATACAAGAAAGGTGGCTACTGCAATCAAAGTACAGGACGAATTTCAAAATAGCTTGATAGTGTGAAGATGTGATACAAGAAAGGTGACTACTGCAATCAAAGTACAAGACGAATTTCAAAATAGCTTGATAGTGTGAAGATGTGATACTAGAAAGGTGGCTACTGCAAACAAGGTACAGGACAAATTTCAAAATAGCTTGATAGCGAGAAGATTTGATACAAGAAAGGTGTCTTCTGCAATCAAAGTACAAGACGAATTTCAAAAAAGGTTGATAGTGTGAAGATGTGATACAAGAAAGGTGGCTACTGCAATCAAATTACAAGACAGATTTCAAAATAGCTTGATAGTGAGAAGATGTGAAACAAGAAAGGTGACTATTGAAATCAAATTACAATACAGATTTCAAAATAGCTTGATAGCGAGAAGATGTGATACAAGAAAGGTGTCTTCTGCAATCAAAGTGCAAGACGAATTTCAAAAAAGGTTGATAGTGTGAAGATGTGATACAAGAAAGGTGTCTTCTGCAATCAAATTACAAGACAGATTTCAAAATAGCTTGATAGTGAGAAGATGTGAAACAAGAAAGGTGACTACTGCAATCAAAGTACAAGACGAATTTCAAAACAGCTTGATAGCGAGAAGATTTGACACAAGAAAGATGGCTACTGCAATCAAATTACAAGACAGATTTCAAAATAGCTTGATAGCGAGAAGATGTGCTACTAGAAAGGTGGCTACTGCAATCAAATTACAAGACAGATTTCAAAATAGCTTGATAGTGTGAAGATGTGAAACAAGAAAGGTGGCTACTGCGTTCAAAGTACAAGACAGATTTCAAAATAAATTAATAGCGAGAAGATGTGAAACAAGAAAGGTGACTACTGCAATCAAATTACAAGACTAATTTCAAAATAGCTTGACGGTGTGAAGATGTGAAACAAGAAAGGTGGCTACTGCAATCAAAGTACAAGACGAATTTCAAAATAGCTTGATAGTGAGAAGATGTGATACTAGAAAGGTGGCTACTACACACAAGGTAGAAGACGAATTTCAAAACAGCTTGATAGCGAGAAGATGTGATACAAGAAAGGTGGCTACTGCAATCAAAGTACAGGACGAATTTCAAAATAGCTTGATAGTGAGAAGATGTGAAACAAGAAAGGTGACTACTGCAATCAAAGTACAAGACGAATTTCAAAATAGCTTGATAGTGTGAAGATGTGATACTAGAAAGGTGGCTACTGCAATCAAATTACAAGACAGATTTCAAAATAGCTTGATAGCGAGAAGATGTGAAACAAGAAAGGTGGCTACTGCAATCAAAGTACAAGACAGATTTCAAAATACCTTGATAGCGAGAAGATGTGATACAAGAAAGGTGGCTACTGCAATCAAATTACAAGACAGATTTCAAAATAGCTTGATAGTGAGAAGATGTGAAACAAGAAAGGTGGCTACTGTAATCAAAGTACAAGACAGATTTCAAAATAGCTTGATAGCGAGAAGATGTGATACAAGAAATGTGACTACTGCAATCAAAGTACAAGACGAATTTCAAAATAGCTTGATAGTGTGAAGATGTGATACTAGAAAGGTGGCTACTACACACAAGGTAGAAGACGAATTTCAAAACAGCTTGATAGCGAGAAGATGTGATACAAGAAAGGTGGCTACTGCAATCAAAGTACAAGACGAATTTCAAAATAGCTTGATAGCGAGAAGATGTGAAACAAGAAAGGTGACTACTGCAATCAAATTACAAGACAGATTTCAAAATAGCTTGATAGTGAGAAGATGTGAAACAAGAAAGGTGGCTACTGCAATCAAATTACGAGACAAATTTCAAAATAGCTTGATAGCGAGAAGATGTGATACAAGAAAGGTGTCTACTGCAATCAAATTACAAGACAGATTTCAAAATAGCTTGATAGTGAGAAGATGTGAAACAAGAAAGGTGACTATTGAAATCAAATTACAATACAGATTTCAAAATAGCTTGATAGCGAGAAGATGTGATACAAGAAAGGTGTCTACTGCAATCAAAGTACAAGACGAATTTCAAAAAAGGTTGATAGTGTGAAGATGTGATACAAGAAAGGTGGCTACTGCAATCAAAGTACAAGACGAATTTCAAAAAAGGTTGATAGTGTGAAGATGTGATACAAGAAAGGTGTCTACTGCAATCAAATTACAAGACAGATTTCAAAATAGCTTGATAGTGAGAAGATGTGATACAAGAAAGGTGACTACTGCAATCAAAGTACAAGACGAATTTCAAAATAGCTTGATAGCGAGAAGATTTGACACAAGAAAGATGGCTACTGCAATCAAATTACAAGACAGATTTCAAAAAAGCTTGATAGTGTGAAGATGTGAAACAAGAAAGGTGGCTACTGCGTTCAAAGTACAAGACAGATTTCAAAATAAATTAATAGCGAGAAGATGTGAAACAAGAAAGGTGACTACTGCAATCAAATTACAAGACTAATTTCAAAATAGCTTGACGGTGTGAAGATGTGAAACAAGAAAGGTGGCTACTGCAATCAAAGTACAAGACGAATTTCAAAATAGCTGATAGTGAGAAGATGTGATACTAGAAAGGTGGCTACTACACACAAGGTAGAAGACGAATTTCAAAATACCTTGATAGCGAGAAGATGTGATACAAGAAAGGTGGCTACTGCAATCAAAGTACAAGACGAATTTCAAAATAGCTTGATAGTGAGAAGATGTGATACAAGAAAGGTGGCTACTGCAATCAAAGTACAAGACGAATTTCAAAATAGCTTGATAGTGTGAAGATGTGATACTAGAAAGGTGGCTACTACACACAAGGTAGAAGACGAATTTCAAAACAGCTTGATAGTGTGAAGATGTGATAGAAGAAAGGTGGCTACTGCAATCAAATTACAAGACAGATTTCAAAATAGCTTAATAGTGAAATGATGTGAAACAAGAAAGGTGGCTACTGCAATCAAAGTACAAGACAGATTTCAAAATAGCTTGATAGTGAGAAGATGTGAAACAAGAAAGGTGGCTACTGCAATCAAAGTACAAGACAGATTTCAAAATAGCTTGATAGCGAGAAGATGTGATACAAGAAAGGTGACTACTGCAATCAAAGTACAAGACGAATTTCAAAATAGCTTGATAGTGTGAAGATGTGATACTAGAAAGGTGGCTACTACACACAAGGTAGAAGACGAATTTCAAAACAGCTTGATAGTGTGAAGATGTGATAGAAGAAAGGTGGCTACTGCAATCAAATTACAAGACAAATTTCAAAATAGCTTGATAGCGAGAAGATGTGATACAAGAAATGTGACTTTTACTGACATCATCGTTTGTTCTGATTTGGAACAAATTCCCTGTATACATTGCCTCTGAAGATGAGCTCCCCAACTCCACAAACTTGCATCTGTGGTTAAAATTTGAAAAGACCGACCCATTAAAGTGTTCGCTCTGGACAACCACCATGTCAGATTCGATATTAGATCGGGCGAAAACACAATAGCATGACTCAATGCCATGGTGGATGGCTTCCACTGATGTAATAGGTGCCACTGTATAGGTCTCATATAAAGTCTGGCATTTGGATTGAGATCCAAACAAGATGCTAACTTGCCCAAGAGAGAAAGATACTTCTGTGCATCGCTAGACCCCTGAAGTATTCCCCGCACTGAAGCCTCTATTCCAGCCAGTCTCTCCTGCGTTGGAAATACCAAACCCTGACCTAGACAAAGTCGAGCACCTAGATAAATTATGTCTTGGGATGGCTGCAAATTCGACTTTTCTAAATTTATTATAAACCCCAAACTGGTGAAAATATTCAGGACTCTTTCTTGGTCCAACAGAAGACGAGACTTTGAGTGATTCACTGCTAATGTGTCGTCCAGATAGACTGACATCAATATGTTGCGAAATCGCAAGTGCTCTGCCACAACTGACAGGATTTTGGTAAAAACCCTTGGAACCGAAGCACAGGGCACGAAACGCTCTGAACACAAAATCGGAGGTACTTTCGATGCAGCGGATGAATCTTTACATGAAGATATGCATCTTTTAAATCGATCTAAAAAGCCCAGTCTCGAGTCTTGACAATTGCAAGAACTTTTTTTAAAGTATCCATTTTGAAATGAACCTTTGTTAAAAAATTTT
>CM060202.1:24246362-24264179 GCA_030562195.1 Nipponacmea schrenckii | reverse complement strand
CATTATTTATAGCTAGATAGACACTCATTCTGAAACTGATATTCATTGACTTTAATATTTCCTTGAATAAAACACGTTAATCTTTTTATAATACAGTTTAAATTCTTGATTTTTAAGTAATTTAACAATTCTTCAATAATTTACCACAGTCAGTCGTATTAGTTTAACAGCTTACAGTTTATTTCCATTTCTATACTCAGCCCGGTTTCCCCTTCTCAGTGATGCAGGTCGGAGGGACTGACATTGAAAAAGTCTAGTCGTTCGGATGGGAAAATAAACCGAGGCCCCGTGTGCTACAGGCTGTGCACTTTAAAGATCTTTCGACAACTGGAAATCGAAAAAGCAGGCTAATGCTGCTGTCCTGGCAAAATTTAGCCCATAAGGTGCAGAAGAGTAGGATGTAAAACTCCATTCATTTCATTTCATTTCCATTTCTATACTAAAATTCCCGAAAAACGCTTGATATTGTTTGCCCGCTACTCAGTCCACCCCACCGCCACCCCCACCCAACCCCTCAACAGTTGTTGAACAAAACGCCCAGAAACTGACATTTAATAAGTATATGACTGATTGGATTGACAATATTCAGTAAAGTTGTGATGCTTATACACTTTCATACCAGTCAATTCAGAATTGGAATTTGTACGTAAAATAACACTATGTATGGTTCTTACGTAGAAATAACACATACAAATCTACGAATAGTTCTTACATAGAAATAACAAACACGAAACTTTCGTATGGTTCTAACATGGAAATAACACACACAAAACTATGTATGGTTCTTACATAGAAATAACACACATGAAACTATGTATGCTTCTTACATGGAAATAATACACACAAAACTATGTATGGTTCTAACATGGGAAAAAAACACACAAAACTATATATGGTTCTTACATAGAAATAACACACATGAAACTATGTATGGTTCTTACATAGGGAAAAAACACACACAAAACTATGTATGGTTCTAACATGGAAATTACAAACACGAAACTACGTATGGTTCTTACATAGAAATAACACACACGAAACTATGTATGGTTCTTACATAGAAATAACACACACGAAACTATGTATGGGTTTTAACATAGGGAAAAAACAAACACGAAACTACGTATGGGTTTTTACATAGAAATAACAAACACGAAACTTTCGTATGGGTTTTTACATGGGAATCACACGAAACCCATGTATGCTTCTTACATAGGGAAAAAAACACACAAAACTATGTATGGTTCTAACATAGGGAAAAAACAAACACGAAACTACGTATGGTTCTTACATAGAAATAACACACACGAAACTATGTATGGTTCTTACATAGAAATAACACACACGAAACTATGTATGGGTTTTAACATGGGAACTCAAAAACGAAACTACGTATGGTTCTTACATAGAAATAAACACACGAAACTACGTATGGTTTTCCACATAGAAATAACACACACGAAACTAGGTATGGTTCCCCCAAATTGGTTTTCGGTCCCCCAGGCCCTGAAATAATCCCAATTTTATGGTTGATTGGCGTGTAATATCCAAATTTGTGAAAGGGGTAGAAAAAAAATTGAGCGATTCTAAAATTTTGAGCAATTTTTCAAGAAAAAAGGCTTGTTTGTCCCCGACCCTATCCTATAGTAGATTGTTACATTACCTGTTGGTAGACAACACATCAACAATTTCAATAATCCACAGCATTTTATATCTCTTTCAGAAAAACTTAAAACTTTAAAACTCTCAAAACCAGTCACACTTGTTAAGTTTTTCCTTAAAGTGACTGATCAATAAAATATTATTACATCAGATCACATCAATACTTTCAATTTCCTTAAAGGGATAATAGCCGTTAGAATACACTCGTCCTACGTCTAATATTTGTGTTTAATATTGACTATTGGTTAAATGTATGTTTCCCACACCTGATGAATTTTCAAAAAGCGAGAATAAAACTATTCGGATTTTTTCAAAAAATGAGCTAGCGAAGATACCATTCTGTTTGGGAAAAAAACGTCTGGGAAATCAGCGCTAAAACATCCTTACGGTCCAGTAAAACATTTTATGCTAATGATTGTATCCGAATTTAGTTCGTTCTATTTTTAGTAATCATCTTACTCCCTTACTTTAGGGGTTTTTGCATGCCCATTTTTGACTAAGTTTTGGTCTAGGTTTGAAATTTGATGTCTGAAATTGCATTTTCTTTCAGAATTTCTGAGTTAATGAGAAATTTAATTGGCTGAAGGTTATTTCTAAAAATAGTGTTTTTTTTTGTGCAGCGACAGTCACTAGATGTTGATAAAATGTAGTGGTTTACTTTCATTTTGACTTTGTTTAAAATTGTTATGGTACATGGTCATGCTATATTGAACATTTGTACGTACAGAAACAAAATATTGGCCAGTGTGACATATTGGAAAGTGTTCAACGAGATTTCTGGGAAAAGTTAAAGATGGTTGAATTTCATGATTTAACATTGAAACAAATGGCAAATGAATTAGTGGACGAGTCCTATTGAATGATGGAGATGCATCCTAGTTTCGCTTTCCATGGACAGGAGATTCGAGAGAGACGGAAGTTGCGTGGTTAGAAATGAGAATAGAAGTGAACTTAATGGAACTTTTCTTATCTTTAACATTTTTAAAGGTTTTAAAATTGCAGGGCAACGGGCCCTTTCAGGGTGCTTTTTGCTGAAAAAATACAACGGACAAAGGCACCCGGTCAATCCCGAAAGACTACAGCAGGGGTTTCAACCTTTGGGGACTCGGAAAACTTTTTGGTGGAAAATTGAAAACCCCAAACACTTCTTAACCCAAATTATTCACAAATTTGGTTCGCTGACAAAAAGAGATTTGAACTATGGTTTATCCCCCGCGAGAAACAAACCATAATGATTTGTATAACGGGTCTAAAATATTAATAAACAAAAGCCCCAGTATCAGAACAAGACCCCCAAAATTGGCCACTTGAACAAAACTATTGTAAGCGCTTTTTGGGGGCCCCGGGAAATAAACCCTGTGAAAATTTAACAGTGGTGATTAAAAGCGCGACACCAATAGACCCAAGAAGGAGCAGTAGGAGGGGGTTAATAACCCTAATTTACGAAGATAATTTTATACTTCAAAAAGCCACCTTTATTTAAAATTCCCCCCAAAACACCAAATAGATAACGGACATTTAATTTAACTCCGGTTAAGGTCTTGGTCGTAAAAACTCAATAGAGGCCGCAAAAAGTTTTTTTAAGTGAGGAAAATACTTTTCCCATTGCTGTGGATTTTTAGGGCTCAGACCCAGATTTTTCGAAGGGGCAGGGGAGAAGGGGTGTGCCTTGAAAGGCATTCCTGCAAACTTAACATCAAAAACCCTCCGTATTAAAATTATACTAGAAAGGTGGCTACCCCTCTTACAGACGTTTAAAAGCTTGTAGTATGAAGATGTAACAAGGAAAAAGGTTTTCTCTGCAATAAAATACAAAGAATGTTTAAAATCGATGTTGAAGAGGCAAGAAATGGCTTTTGAAACACCTGTACAGGACGAATTTCAAAAACTTACATCCAGAAATGTGAAAAAAGAAAGTGACCTCAATCTTCAGCAAGGTTTGAAATGGGCGATGCAAATAATGTATACAAGCACAAGGCTTTTAAACCCCCAGCGGAGAAAATTTTTAAATACATTGATTTTGCGAGAAATTTCAAAAAGGGGGGTACGCAATAAATTAAAAACGAAAAACCACGTTAGCAAAACAAGACCCAAACACGGCGGCTACTGACAAATATGACTATTGTAAGCTATGTTTGTGGACTGGAAATACAATATGTTATAATATTGAACAGTGGTTATTAAATTTCAGCCACACACGACTCAGACCCATAGCTACAGGGGAGCAGTAGGGGTGGTTGGGAATGAATTCCCAAAATCAAATTTCGACGAATATCAATTTCATGACTTCAACTAAGACCATACCTCCTAATATATTATATGTCCCCACGAACCACCAAATCAGATCAACGGCCTACTTGAATTTGAACTTGGCCTTCAATGGGTTTTTGTGTTGTAAATACATTCAATCAGAGGCCGCAACAGTATGTCTGTAAGCAATAAGCAGGATTGTGTAAATACTTTATGCCAATTGCTGTGGTTATATTTGCTAGCGTGCAATCAGATCGCTACAGTCATTATTCTAGAAAGGTGGCTAGTTTGATAGCGAGAAGATGTGACACTTGAAAGGTGGCTATTCCAATCAAAGTACAAGACGAATATCAAAATAGCTTGATAGTGTGAAGATGTGACACTTGAAAGGTGGCTATTCCAATCAAAGTACAAGACGAATATCAAAATAGCTTGATAGTGTGAAGATGTGATACTAGAAAGGTGGCTACTGCAATCAAATTACAAGACAGATTTCAAAATAGCTTGATAGTGTGAAGATGTGATACAAGAAAGGTGTCTACTGCAATCAAATTACAAGACGAATTTCAAAATAGCTTGATAGTGAGAAGATGTGAAACAAGAAAGGTGACTACTGCAATCAAAGTACAGGACGAATTTCAAAATAGCTTGATAGTGAGAAGATGTGAAACAAGAAAGGTGACTACTGCAATCAAATTACAAGACAGATTTCAAAATAGCTTGATAGCGAGAAGATGTGAAACAAGAAAGGTGGCTACTGCAATCAAATTACAAGACAGATTTCAAAATAGCTTGATAGCGAGAAGATGTGATACAAGAAAGATGGCTACTGCAATCAAAGTACAAGACAGATTTCAAAATAGCTTGATAGCGAGAAGATGTGAGACAAGAAAGGTGGCTACTGCAATCAAAGTACAAGACGAATTTCAAAATAGCTTGATAGTGTGAAGATGTGATACAAGAAAGGTGGCTACTGCAATCAAAGTACAGGACGAATTTCAAAATAGCTTGATAGTGAGAAGATGTGAAACAAGAAAGGTGGCTACTGCAATCAAATTACAAGACAGATTTCAAAATAGCTTGATAGCGAGAAGATGTGATACAAGAAAGGTGGCTACTGCAATCAAAGTACAAGACAAATTTCAAAATACCTTGATAGCGAGAAGATGTGATACAAGAAAGGTGGCTACTGCAATCAAATTACAAGACAGATTTCAAAATAGCTTGTTAGCAAGAAGATGTGAGACAAGAAAGGTGGCTACTGCAATCAAAGTACAAGACAAATTTCAAAATAGCTGACAGCGAGAAGATGTGACACAAGAAATGTGACTTTTACTGACATCATCGTTTGTTCTGATTTGGACCAAATTCCCTGTATACATTGCCTCTGAAGATGAGCTCCCCAACTCCACAAACTTGCATCTGTGGTGAAAATTTGAAAAGACCGACCCATTAAAGTGTTCGCTCTGGACAACCACCATGTCAGATTCGATATTAGATCGGGCGAAAACACAATAGCATGACTCAATGCCATGGTGGATGGCTTCCACTGATGTAATAGGTGCCACTGTATAGGTCTCATAAAAAGTCTGGCATTTGAAATGAGATCCAAACAAGATGTTAACTTGCCCAAGAGAGAAAGATACTTCTGTGCATCGATCTAAAAAGCCCAGTCTCGAGTCTTGACCATTGCAAGAACTTTTTTTAAAGTATCCATTTTGAAATGAACCTTTGTTAGAAAATTGTTCAAAGGTTTTAGGTTTATCACAGGTCTCAAGCTGCCTGACTTCTTTGGAACAAGAAAGAAAGTACGTGCCGAGAAAGGAAACTGAGGTTGGTAGGGACGCTGAGTACTCATCACATGAGTTGATGACGTAGTACTCAACTTTCGGTTTGACTTTTTGTCAAGACCGGACGGTGCGAGTTATTTAAACGCAAGGGAGAGTATCCATATGTAAACATGTCAGGTAGGTTATTATGAAATAAAATAGTGAACACCTATCAGAACAAAAACTGATGTTTTTGACAAAATGGCGGTGGCTGGCATGTCTGCACGTGCACAAGAGAGCTATTCGAGATGTTGCCCCTGTGCGGACTTGGTAGACGAATGATTTAATCTTAATATTTCCCGCTCATATGCGCGCGGCGCAGCGGAAGTTGAGATTAGGTGGGCGGTTAAGGCTTTCTTTATAAACGGCTAGTCTGGTACGTGTGGACAGGATAGTCTAGGTGCCCATGGGTTCCCCGAATGATCCCCAATGAAATATGTAAATTTTGTTTCGTTTCCTCAATAAAACTTCTATTTATTTGTCTTCAATGTTGAAATTGCAGAAAAACAACATTTGAGATTTTGGCTGGCTAATATGTATAATAAAAGTATAGTTAAGACACTCCGACTGCACAATCAGCTTCAAATATCAGTAATAAACGACCCCGTGCATTATATCTTTGACTTTCCGTTCAGTAATAAGTACTCCACCGGGATATAAAACTTTATGAAATTGGAGATCATTTAGTCTAGATATTCATTGTGTTTCTCTCCCGATTCACAGTATTTTCAACCATTTCAACCATTTCGGTGAATAAAAAGCAGCTTAGACGGAAGTGCGAAGTGCACGATTGGCATGATTGGCATGATTTGGTTTATCTGTTTTGTATTTTGTTTATCTGCTTTCTATTTGGTTTTTCTGTTTGTATTTGGTTTATGTTTTGTATTTGGTTCATCTGTTCTGTATTTGTTTCTGTTTTGCATTTATTTTATCTGTTTTGTATTTGGTTTATCTGTTTTGTATTTGATCTAAGTATTTGGTTTATCTGTTTAGTATTTGGTTAATTTGTATTTAGTTTATCTGTTTGGTATTTGCTTTATCTTTTTTGTATTTAGTTTATCTGTTTTGTATTTGATTTATCTGTTTTGTATTTAGTTTATCTGTTTTGTATTTGATTTAACTTCTTTGTATTTAGTTTATCTGTTTGTATTTGATTTATCAGTTTTGTATTTAGTTTATATGTTTTGTATTTGATTTATCTGTTTTGTATTTAGTTTATCTGTTTTGTATTTGATTCAACTTCTTTGTATTTAGTTTATCTGTTTTGTATTTGATTTATCTGTTTTATATTTAGTTTATCTGTTTTGTATTTGATTTAACTTCTTTGTATTTAGTTTATCTGTTTTGTATTTGATTTATCTGTTTTGTATTTAATTTATCTGTTTTGTATTTGGCTTATATTTCTTGAATTTCTTTTTTTGCTTGGTATGAGGAATAAACATCAACTAGATTTTTTGTTCAAATATTTTATTAAGAGCACTGTTCTAGGATATATAATTTAAAAACATACAAAGGCAATATATAAATGATGAATGGTAAAAAATGGACTGATCTGAAGCTATGAACTAGAATGATTGGTAATAAACTTTGTCCATCCTATATACAGCTGGGAAGATAAGAATAATGATCAAAGATGGTCTAATCTGAAGCCATGAACTAGAATGATTGGTAATGATCTCTGTTCTACCTATTTACAGCTAGGAAGATTAGAATAATGATCAAAGATGGTCTAATCTGAAGCCATGAACTAGAATGATTGGTAATGATCTCTGTTCTACCTATTTACAGCTAGGTAGATTAGAATAATGATCAAGGATGGTCTAATCTGAAGCTATGAACTAGAATGATTGACAGGTTAACATACGATAAAATTACAACCTGCGATCAAAGCCAAATACAAAGATAACAGATTAGGTTAACAACAAAATAGTATAAGACAAAATATACTGCAATTGAAAAGAAAATATGCTAAAATAAAACTTAGTGTTGGGTTACCACACTCCATGATCTGAAGGAATTCTTCTACATTATGTTTTAATATCACATTGTTACTCAATTGGAAAAATCAGCATGTGAAATGTAGACTAACAATGAATATCCCCAAAACATAAAAAACAAAACTTTTATTGAAATGAGAATTTGATAGGTGGAAACATTTTACCTCGCTTTATACCTCTTATGTAACAGATACTTAGTAGAATTATATATACAAAATATTCATTTCAACTTCTCACCAGTTTAATACCAGTAGTTATATCAATTCTCTAAACTGGAGATGATAAACCCAGGTATACTAGAGAATAAGCACAGGTCCTCTCTCACTCTCTTATCCTAAGCCAAAGAACCCAATGCTTAAGTTTTCGGCGGCGTTTTTTGGAAAGTCTAGTATACCCATTTTCAGGATCAGGATTGGTGCCATGATTTCTGTTACCATTGGAAATATTGAATTCTAATACATCATATGTAATAAATTCTGAATTCTGAAACAGAAATAGATCAAATTATCAAAAGGTAGTTGGATCTGAATGATGCTTATTGTATTTATATCAAAAGACGAGATCAAACCTCGGGAAAATTAGGTTGACGACAAGAACACTAACCAAGTATTGATCACTACTTGTAGAATTATTGTCTCCAGATGTTCCTGGTAATTGTTCATCAAGATTTAAACCTGAGTCATCAATTTCTTCATAAACAGGTACATCTGTAAATTAACCAAAATTAAATTTTTAAATTATTAATCTAATGACTGCACCAAAAGGTCATCTTGGAAGCTAAGATTTGGTGAATCTTCAAAAAACAGTCAATTACAATCTGCTAAGTGTTTAAATCAGTAATTCTAAAACAGATCTAAATAAAAATAAAATCTGGCAACTGAAATAATATTATGGACATAATTCTGATAACATTAGCTCATGTGGACGCTGTCAATAGAAGAGATAAATATTGTTAGCCACTGGAAGTATCTTGAGAAATTTCAGGTGTCATCTTCTTCTTAATATGAGCCCTTCTATCCATATTCATTCCTATGGGGTTCTTCAGATGTTTTCAAGTCGAAAAACTTGAAGGTAAATCCCTCTGAAATCTGGCAACTGAAATAATATTATGGACATAATTCTGATAACATTAGCTCATGTGGACGCTGTCAATAGAAGAGATAAATATTGTTAGCCACTGGAAGTATCTTGAGAAATTTCAGGTGTCATCTTCTTCTTAATATGAGCCCTTCTATCCATATTCATTCCTATGGGGTTCTTCAGATGTTTTCAAGTCGAAAAACTTGAAGGTAAATCCCTCTCAATCCACTTTCTCTTCAGTAATAGCTAGTTATTGATGTATTGTGTAGGAAGTATATTATATACAATCCAAGATGATGACAGGTTTGTTATATTAAACAAAGTCAGTTCATAAACAATATATTATGACTTACTCTGATATTTCTTGTACCTGATAACAACCACAATAACAACAACTACAATAACAGTAGCAATAGCAGCTACTACAATAGTCACAGCAATAATCACATTGACATCTTTATGAGTTTTGTCCTCAGCTTCTGTAAAAGATATAAGTTTATCAACAGCGTAACAGTCAAACCGGGGGAATTGGAAAATTTTAATTGAATGACAAAGATTGTATACAGCAACACTGGTACAGGATCACTAATACAGGATCACAAATACAGGATTACAAGTACACGATTACTAGTACAGAATCTCTAGTACAGGATTACTAATACAGGATCTTTAGTAAAGGATCACTAGTAAAGGATTACTAATACAGGATTACTAGTACAGGATTAATGGTACAGGATCACTGGTACAGGTCACAGGAGTAGTATAGTATTGGGCTCTAGAGTTGCAGTCTTTTGCTGTTCCAGTGAATTCATTTTATTTATTGTGCCCAATTCTTGCTTTCTTTTATCTGCATCTAAAATCAGGGAAATTTTAAGCAAAACTGTATTTTTCAGTACTTTGCAACCGTTTTCATAAAAGATTATCCGAATTGTTTCTGTTAAATACAGCTTAAAATAGATTCTCAAATTAATAGAGAATCAACAATATTCGATTAACTATATTAGTTTATTTATCAGAAGACATTAAATTGAAGCAAAACAAATATAGAATTAAATAATCATATATACATGTACATAAATTAAATAAATTGCGTTGTCGCAGTATTCCTCGCTGAGCTGACGAATAGCGTTTAGCATATCTGATGGAATTATATTGGAACGATTCACGACTATACGCATCTTGAAATTCGTTCATAGTCCGTATCAAATATCGTACTATACTTTAAAATGTGTTTCCCTATACGCCAAACACTGATATTTCAAGAGGAACAAATTGTGAGGACGATCGACGAGTTGATTCTAGTATATGCCATTTTAAACAACGTAACGTTATTAAATTGAACGAGTCTTATCATAACGTCGTTAAATTATGTCAAACATTTTTGTAAACCTTCGAATATTATAATGCACGCTTGCACGCACACGACAAAATCAAATGCGTTCAGGCGTACGTTTTTATTACTTATAACGTAATAAATAAAAAGATCAAAGATAAAAAAGCCGCCATACTTCAACATGGCAAAACATGTACTCTAGAGCCCCATACTATACTACTCACAGGATCACTAGTACAGGATCACTGGCATGGTGTAGAACCACTAGTACAATACCGTTGGTACAATACTATCTCTGCGACATGACTACTATAACAGCATCACTGATACAGTATAAATATAGTCTTACTAATATATTTCTAAATACACACCTTTAACACTTAGAGTAAAACCCTTTTTAACTTCTCCATGAATGTTGTTCACCAGACAGCTATAATAACCTTCATGTGAACTGTTGACATTCTCAATTACCATATCATTTTCAATCTTATCATTTGTGAAATAAATCAAACCACTTAATTTTAGGCCTTGAAAATGTTTCCCCCACGTGACTGCACATTTTGGGTGACATTTTGCGGTGCATCTCACTTTCAAATCCTCATTTTTATTTACAGTTATCTCCCTTCGATCAGGCTCTAGTTTCACATCAATTGGTGCAACTGAAAAGTTAAAATATACAATGTTGCCTGGCAAGATAATATTAACTGACTCAGTTGAAGAGTTATGCTACTTGTTTGCAGTTTAATTGTAGTTTAGTCTATGAACAAAGTAACACCTACTGTACGAGACCACATGATCCTACCATTGCCGACCCATGTCCCCACACCCCTAACGCAATCTGATTGTAATCGAGGAAATAAAAACTTACATTCAGGATGAACTATAAAGGTTTCACTCTCAAAGACATTATTACACTCTTCAATATTCAAAACTGTAAAATAACAAACAAAGACTAGAGCTGAGAACAGCACCCAGCGTGGAATTTGATACTTTTAGCTGCAAGACCTTTCGGAACTTCTAGCTTAAAGTCCTGTGCTCACTGTTTTTAGTCTTAATATAATAACTTAAACTGTTAAAATTTGGTTTCAGATATCATTAAGTTGCAAAAATGTCAGATTTCGATAGGCTATAATTCCAGAAGTTGGTATTTTTGACTCGATATCGGCATATCTTTAGATAGCATAGGACAAGGTCATTGTACACTGAAATTCCACGGCCATTGTGGATCACGAGATAGAGACTTTGAAATTTTCTGTGTCTTAAAAGAATTTAAATTCGAAATTCAGTCCAAACAACTTTTAGAAAAAGTAACAAGGCTTTGATAGAGGCCAAAATCATACACAGTCTATATTCTGGGAATTTCAGATGGATCAAAAATTAGCAACAAAGTTAGAAATTTTGAATTTTTGGGGAAATTTTTGTTCATATTTTTTGGTGCAAAATTTGCAAAAGCACCAAATACATCTTTTTACAATTAACATATTAAAGAAAATTTGAGGTAAATCGGTCCAGAAATAAGCCATACAAACTCGATGCAAAATTCTTGCTCATTTTCTCTGGTTGGGCAAATATTTTGTTTTAGATAATTCACTTGGTGGCTCAGTCCTTCTCAAAAAATAGCGATGGCCCATCGTAATACGCCCACCATTGGCAGCCTTAGTTATTCGGGCGGTGGACAAGAGGTATCAGTAAATGCAATATTTTAAAGTGAACTGATAAAATGTCAAGCCTGGGCTTACTTGGTGATTTGTTGAAGTTTAAGTGTGATAGAATGGCCCATAAATCAATAGATATAACTTACTCAACTACTCTCATTATTTCAAAGACCCCCATTTTCTTTCAAGGGAAGCTACTCAAATTGAATACACAATATTTGCAAACTACAATATCATACAAAGAAAACAACATTCACAAAAAATTGAGCAAGGGCCATAAGGCACAATCTTTACTGAAAGTATTCTTTGTGTGTCTTATCAAAGGTTCATACTTAGTTTCGTCAAATTTCACGAACCAGCCCTCTCTGTCTTGTTAACAATAAAATAAATTTAACACGTTTTAAAGAACAATAATTAGATATGTTCGATTTGCCTGGCTTTCAATAGGGTACATCCTTAGGATGTTACAAATACACCAACTTTCATCAAAACACATCAAGAACACAACTTCCTATCGTATTCACAAGAAATTTCTGGACAAAGTCAACAACTCAAAGTAAATATTTTTCGGTAAGCTAAATTTGCAATCGGTTTCTTCTTTGGGTAATTCAAAAGGCTCAAATCATGCTTTGTCAAAATCTATCAAGACAAGCGGGCAGAAGGCTTCATCCTTGGATGATTACAAACACACACACCGAAATTGGTCAAAATCCATCCAGAAACCATCTCTCTATCCTGTCCACAACACATTTTTGAACGCAAAATGAATGTGTTTCCAAGAACAAGGGCAATAACTCATCAATTTATTTTTCGATTTGTCTGATTTTCAATAGGCTTCATCCTTAAGTACGTCGCACTCTCTTTGTAATGCTTTTAATTTAGTGTCATCGTTTTGAATGTCATCAATTGATGCAATAAAATTGTCCAAATATTCATCAGTGTAAGTAAATTGAGCTTCAAGAGTTTGATTTTGTTGAGGCAATATGTTAAAAACAGATGGAAAATCGTCAATTTTGTCATTATATTTCTCTTCAGGATATACTTGTCGACTTAAGCAATCAGCATTGTCATTTTGTTTACCTGGTCTATGAATTATTTCAAAATTGTAATCTTGAAGTTGTAAAGCCCATCGTATCAATCTATTGTTAGTTGGTTTTATCTCTTTTAGCCATGTTAAAGCTTTATGATCAGTTATAATTTTGAATTTTGAATTAGTCAAATATATCCGAAAGGGTTTTATTCCCTCTAGAACTGTTCAGTAACGGTCCATTTCTTTTCGAATGGATGCATTGTTCTACCACCGTAATGAATTACATGTTCTTTATTGTCAGTTCCTATTTGAGATAAAATGTATCCTATTGAATAACCTGAAGAATCTGTAGTTAGAATGAACTCTTTTTTCATATCTGGGTAAACAAGAATTTGGGGACTTACAAGGTGATCTTTTAAATTTTGAAAAGAATTTTGGCATTCTGATGTCCAATTAAAATTTACATCTTTTCTTAGTAAATTGTTTAAAGGTTGTGCTATCTTTGAATAGTTCAAAATGAATCGTCGATAGTAATTGCATAAACCCAGAAATTGTCTAACTTCTTGTTGCGTTTTTGGTATCGCCATGTTTTGTACAACACTAGTTTTGTCTTTATTAACCGAAATACCGTTCTTGCTGAAAAAGTGCCCTAGGTATTGAATTTGTTTAGCTGCAAATTTGCATTTGCTTGGTTTCACAGTTATGCCTGCTTCACTTAATTTTTCAAAAACATTCTTAAGGTGCTGTAAGTGTTCGTCAAAATTTTTACTGAAAATTATTATGTCGTCAATGTACACTAAAGCATATTTCCAATTCATTTCGCGTAAAATGTCTGTCATAACCATTTGAAATGACATGGGAGCATTGGATAATCCAAATTGCATTCTCTCCCACTCAAATACGCCGTCTTGCGTAAAGTTAGCTGATTTATGTTTTGTTCTTTCATCCATAGCCAATTGCCAAAATCCACTGGCACAGTCTAAAACGCTAAATATTTGAGGTTGGACTTCCCCAATTGCGTCTACTACGTCTTCAAATCGAATCATTGGAAAATATGTGGGTTTTGTTACCTTATTTAACTTTCTATAGTCAATCGCAAAACGCCAATCGCCTGATTTCTTTTTAACCATTATTACAAGAGACCTCCAGGCAGAGTTACTTGGTTTTATGATTTTTGCATCAAGAAGTTCTGATATTTGTCTAGAACATTATTTGCGGTTTTCCCGGTGATTGTCGATAAAATGGCATTCGCACTGGCTGTGAATCGCCTGTATCAATATAATGCTTATATTTGTCAGACATTCCTAACTTTTTAAAAAATTTGTAGCAAAAATTTTCCTGTTTTGATTAAGAAATGACTTTAATTTTGATTTTTTTATATCAACTAAATCGGAATTATCAAGATCAAAATCTAGTGTCTTAGTCGTGTCATTAGTGTTTACATTCACCATTGATTTTTCATTTGGGTGTTTAATATCTGATAATTCTGTGATAGAATCTGTTTGAATGATGTGTACTGTTGCAATTGGTCGTTTGGCAAAGATAGTTATGACTGTGTTTGTAGGGTTGTATATTCTGTATATTGACTTTCGATTGTGGACATTGGCGACAGATTTTTATGTAATAAAAAAGGAAGTGGTTCTAATAACACAATTGGTGATGTTGTTTCGTTAATGCGTATCGGTATATCTACTTGACAACGAGGTTTGATGACGTAAGTCTTTTAAGGTCGTGCCAAAGGTATATGTTGTGTTATCAGTGATACATAAGTAAGGTTGTCAGAGAATGTTGCTATTTTGTTACCTATGTCTATTTTAACTTTATAAGTATCCATAAAGTCTATGCCAATAATGAAGTCATGATGTATATGTGTCATTACATATATTTTATGCGCATAGTTAACATTGCCAATCTTAATTTCTAATTTGACTGTGCCTATTACTACGTGTTTCTCACCGTCTACTCCTACGACATTTTGTATATCTGATGTATGTAAATGTTGTGTTGAAATGCCTAGTCGTTTAAGTAAACGTAATGAAATGCAAGAAATTAAGGCACCTGTGTCTAAGAGAGCAGACACAGATTTATCCATGATATGTACCCTGATTATGTTTTTATGAATTTGAGTGGCCATATTAATCGTCTTTTGTTTTGCACGTGTATTCCCGATTCTAGTCCCTTGAAAACCAGGCGCCTTATCTCATTGTGGATTTGATTTTTGTCTCTTAATGCATATGTCCCAGTAATGACCTTGTATTTTACAAAATGTACAAAAATAGTTTTTCCCTTTACATGAATTTGGAGAACAATACTCACCACATCTGCTACATTTGGAATCTCTGTTCTGTTGCTGATTTCGGTGATGAGTCTATTGTCTTGGTGTTCTTTGTTGGTAATTCTGATGATTTTGATGTCTTACATTTGGTTGATGTCTCCACTGTTGTTGTTGCCAATGTCGTGACGGTTGTGGTTGTTGATGTTGCAGCCAGTGATGTTGGGATCTTGGATGTTGACCTGACTGTGTTTTTGTTCTTTTTGTGACACAAAATTGCATGAAGGTTGTTTTTCAGCTAACATAATTCTAGCGGTTTCCCCTTTCGATGGCTTCAATATCAGGTGATACCACCGTAACATTTGTTGAAACAGGATTATTTTCCGCGATTGCCGTTGCTATCCGCACAGCCTCTGCAAAGTCTTTAAGATTTTGGGGATTGTTTTGTATCACACTTTGCTTTAACTTTGGTAGAAGCCCCCTTTTTCTGCTAGTCTTACCATATAGTCCTCTGGTAATGCATTGTCTGTCAATAGACTGAGTTTTTGTGTTCTTAAGACGTAATCTTCAGCGTCTTCATTATTTTTCTGGTACAATTCAAGAGAACGTGTTTTGAATTTTTCCTTGTAGTGAGCCAAAAATTGTTCTTTTATCTCTTCAAAAGTAATGGGTGTGCTTATATTTTGATACCATAACTTGGCCGCACCTTCTAAATAAAATCCGAGAACTGCAGATTTATGTTTGTCATCGGTAATATTTTGAATCATAATGAAATTCTCAAAGTCTTTAAAAAACAATTCTGCTGATTCATCTTCTGTACCGTGATACTTTGAGAGTTGAAGATTTGGTATTCTTGTCGCCATGGTCGTTGTGTTTGTAGTTGTAGTTTTATCTTCTGATGTAGTTGAGCTTCTTAATTTTTGTTTATAATTTCCCGGTGTTGTCATGGAGATAATTTTGCATCTCCACCAATTATAAAAGTCTTAAAATTTCTATTAATGTGTCTATATTGTAAATGTGTTGCTTTTATGGAGTTGTTCTAAACTCTGGTTATCTGGATTACTGATGATTGATTGGAACCTTTAATTTGGATGATAGTTTATTCTGTAATATGAATTTGAAATAATACATCAATATAAAACAATTAATACACGTAATACATTGAAATAAAATAAACTGAAAAGATACAAATACATAAGTAATAGAATCTTAAAAACGTAAATCTAAAATAGCAGTACGAACTACATGGGGGTGTGTAACGTACTCGCTTGTAAGAGGTACATCTAATACGTTTTATATCCATGAGAACTCGTTGCAAGGTTACTTGTATTAAGTTTCCTAAATGGGCAACATACGCTTTGATTCAATGATTGCTTCATGAATCGTTTAAAAGCGCAATAAATGTTCTATTGAAAACGTAATGTAAATAATTGTTTAGTATTAAAAATATTTGTAATTAAAGCGTAATAATAATGTAAATTGTACGTAACGTATATATTATATATTTTTAAGTTGTAGTAAGAAAGACTTAGCCTTAGCCAAGCTCCTTACACTTTGACAACTTAACCGAAATGATATTTCGGTCTTTGCCCACACTTAGATTCCACTGTAGAATCACTTTGAAGTGTAGCAAAGTATGTTAAAGTAAAATAATAATTAAAAAGGTGTATATGTATAACATAAAATGATTATAAATATAATAGATTAAAGCAAATAAAGTTAACTCAAATACAACACAAATATAATGAAAAATACCTTAAAAGTTACATACCTGTAATATGAATTTGAAATAATACATGAAGATGACAATTTCTTCCTGGTATATATACTACCAAGTTGAGTGTAATCATTAATTAGATCTTATAATAGTGACATAAGCATGAAAAGTTACAATATGGCCATTGGTCAGCGACCTGCTGTTGACATGATTCGGTGATAATGAAACATAAAGCGTGTCGCTGTCATTGACCATATCATTTGACATGTCACACATAATTTTCACTATTATAATAGCGTCTAGTCGTTCGGATGGGACAATAACTGTGGCCCCGCGTGCACTTTAAAGATCCCTCGACAGTTGGATCGCAGAAAGGCTTATGTCGCTGCCCTGGCAAAATTTCAGTACACACTGTATGACGTTAGCCCTCTTCATTAGCCATGGAGAGTAGGACGCAAAACTCGATGCAATTCATTTCATTAAACAAAATACAAATCAATTGTAGCTTGACATTGTGAAGATGTATAAGATGAATTTATAATATCTCGACATTGTGAAGATGTATAAAGATGAAGTTAGTAATATCTTGACATTGTGAAGATGTATAAGATGAAGTTAGTAATATCCTGACATTGTGAAGATGTATAAGATGAAGTTTATAATAGCTTTTACATTATGAAGACGTATAAGATGAAGTTTATAATATCTCGACATTATAAAGACGTATAAAAATGAAGTTTTTAATAGCTTGACATTGTGAAGATATATAAGATGAAGTTTATAATAGCTTGACATTGTGAAGATATATAAGATGAAGTTTATAATAGCTTGACATTGTGAAGATGTATAAGATGAAGTTTGTAATAGCTTGACATTGTGAAGATGTATAAGATGAAGTTTGTAATAGCTTGATATTGTAAAGATGTATAAGATGAAGTTTATAATAGCTTGACATTGTGAAGATGTATAAGTGAAGTTTGTAATAGTTGACA
>CM060202.1:24172086-24245862 GCA_030562195.1 Nipponacmea schrenckii | reverse complement strand
AGGTTTTTGATATTAAACAAAGTCAGTTCATAAACAATACATTATGACTTACTCGGATATTTCTTGTACTTGATAGTCATGATAACAACTACAATAACAGCAACTACAATAACAGTAGCAATAGCAGCTACTACAATAATCACTACAATAATCACATAAATAATCACATATTTATGACTTTTGTCCTCAGTTTCTGTAAAAGTACAGGGTTACAAGTACAGGATTACTAGTACAGGATTACTAGTATAGGATCACTGGTACATTATCACTAGTATAGGATCACTAGTACAGTTTCACTAGTTTAGGATCACTAGTATAGGATCACTGGTACAGTATCACTAGTATAGGATCACTACTACAGTATCACTAGTATAGGATCACTAGTACAGTATCACTATAGGATCACTGGTACAGTATCACTAGTATAGGATCACTGGTACAGTTTCACTAGTTTAGGATCACTAGTATAGGATCACTGGTACAGTATTACTAGTTTAGGATCACTGCTACAGTATCACAAGTATAGGCTCACTAGTACAGTATCACTAGTATAGGATCACTAGTACAGTATCACTATAGAATCACTGGTACAGTATCACTAGTATAGGATCACTAGTACAGTTTCACTAGTTTAGGATCACTAGTATAGGATCACTGGCACAGGATTACTAGTATAGGATGACTGGTACAGTATCACTAGTATAGGATCACTAGTCCAGGGTACTTCTGGATGCCCTAAAACCGAATTGGCAATTATCAAGTAGCTCATTTGATTCACACCACTTGGTTAGCCGAAAATTTAAAATTGTAGAAAATAATTTTGCAAAAATATTCATAACCGATATACCCCTGTAATTATCCACATTAGTGGGGTCACCTTTCTTTGGAACAGGAACTAGGTTACTGTCGTGCCGAATGTTTGGGTAGCACCTTGAGTCAAAAATAATATTGAATATCTAACATAAATGGGGGGGGGGGGGTAAAATTTTGTGGCATTCGATAAAAAACTCACTACAGACTTTATCTGGACCAAAGCTTTTATCGTACTTGAGTTTACGAATCGCCTGGGCTACTTCATCGGGAGTAATATAAGTGTCAAGACAATCAATGGTAATGTTAGGGTGATCATATGATGCGCTTTGGTCACTTAGAGACGGACTACTATAAATTTCCTTAAAGTGTTGAAAGAAATCTTCAGTACACAATTTAGTTAGAGGGGTGGAAACTACTATCTCGTAGTTCCGGGAAAGCACGGGCCTAGGAATCAGACCTAATTTTTATTTCCTCGCATCGGGATTCGAACCCACGGCACCTAGTCGCCTAGCAGACGACAGTCCAACTCGCTAACCACTGAGCCAAAGTGAGGGAAAGTGCGATTTTGACTTTTAAGTTCATTCCAAAATTGCTTCGGGTTTGACTTACTCAGATTACTAAGCCGTCTACCACAATCTTTTCCAAATTTATATTCAGCTCTACGTTTAGTTTTATTATACAATGTTCTCTTCTCACAAAATTCCGTTCTATTTCGGAAAGAGCGGGACCTCAGAAAATTATTTTGACTTTGATTAAATTTATTGGCTCTAGCTGATTTACAATCAAAGTTAAACCACCTATTTAGTTTGCGCTTTGATGGCTTGTGATTATGATTACATACTAATTTAGGTTTGTATCCGAAACAGAAGATAGCAATGTCACGAAACTTGGATGTTATACTATTTACTAAAGTGTGAACATTATCTCCAGTAACAAAAGCATCAACAATATCGTGTAAGGTTATAATTTGACTTGTCAATGCCTCGGTAAATTTTGTCAGGGTTGGTATTAATTGTCAAACTATCCTTGACAACATCAGACTGGACATTATTAATTTCAAAACACAGAAAACAATGATCAGAAAATTCGTTACCGTCTTCTACATAAAAAATGCGTTATTTTTTTGATTGCCTTACAATCAGATAAAACATAATCGATTAAGCTAGTACCTCTTGAGGAACAAGAAGTATATTTGCCAACACCTTTATCATCACCAACCCTACCGTTTACAATGACACATTCTAGTGACTTACATAAATCTAAAAGTTTTTTACCAAAACTATTGATAACAGAATATTGTGAAACTCTGTTACTTGTTTGCAGTATAATTGTACTTTAGTCTATGAACAAAGTAACGCCTACTGTACGAGACCACAGTAGTCTACTATTGCCGACCCATGCCCCCACACCCCCAACACAATCTGATTGCAATCGAGAAAAAAAATACTTACATTCAGGTTGAACTATAAAGGTTTCACTCTCAAAGACATTATTACACTCTTCAATATTCAAAACTGTAAAGTAACAAACAGAGACTAGAGCTGAGAACAGCACCCAACGTGGAGTTTGATACTTTTAGCTGCAAGACCTTTTGGAACTTTTAGCTTTCTAAAGTCCAGTGCTCACTGTTTTTAGTCTTAATATAAAAACTTAAACTGTTAAAAATTGGTTTCAGATATCATTTAGTTGCAAAATTGTCAGATTTCAAATATTTTGTTTTAGTTATTTCACTTGGTGGCTCAGTCCTTCTCAAATTGTTAAATAAGACTAGAAATACTGTACAATTTTCTATTTTTGCTGGATGCCTTACACAAAAAAATATAACCCCAAAAATATCGAAGATGCTCACGCTGAAACCGGGAGTGATGCAAAATTTCAAATATTTTACCCAACATATTTGATAACAATTATTCAAAACCTTTAATTTATCAACTTCATGAGATAAATCTTATTACAAAAAGAGAGTAAAGATGTTATATTTACCATTATAATGTATTGTGGTCTGTAGTCTTTGATAACAAGGGGGATAATCTGTAGCCAGACATGTAAAGCTTCCACCATTATGGTCTACAGTCACGTTAATTTGAGATAAAGTTGGATTTACGTCAGTCATTCTCATTCCATTTCTATACCACACCGTGTACATGGACAGTGGATAATCTCCTATACTGGTTGAAACACTGTGACATTCAAGTTGTATGATTGAAGTATAGCTATCTTCTGGTTTTAAAACAGGATATAGTGGAGAGCGTCCTATAATTGTGGGTTTGCCTGAAATAAAACATAGTAAGAGCAAAAAAAATCGTTGAATACTACTAGAATAAAACAAAAACAGAAACACCTGATGCCAATCTACAAATGGTTTTGTCCTCCTCTACATTCATTCGACCATCTCGACCTTAACCACTACTACAATACCGTTGGTACAATACTATCACTGCGAGATAACTACTATAACAGCATCACTCATACAGTATAAATATCGTCTTACTAATATATTTCTAAACACATACCTTTAACACTTAGAGTAAAACCCTTTTTAACTTCTCCATGAATGTTGTTCACCAGACAGCCATAATAACCTTCATGAGAACTGTTGACATTCTCAATTACAAAATCATTTTCAAACCTATTATGTCTGAAGTAAATCCAACCACTTGATTTTAGGCCATGAAAATGTTTTCCCCACGTGACTACACACTTTGGGTGACACTTTGCGGTGCATCTCACTTTCAAATCCTCATTTTTATATACAGTTATCTCCCTTTGATCAGGCTCTAGTTTCACATCAATTGGTGCAACTGAAAAGTTAAAGTAAAATATACAATGTTGCCTGGCAAGATAATATTAACTGACTTAGTTGAAGAGTTATGCTACTTGTTTGCAGTATAATTGTACTTTAGTCTATGAACAAAGTAACACCTACTGTACGAGACCACAGTAGGCCTACCATTGCCGACCCATTCCCCCACACCTCAAAGACAATCTGATTGTAATCGAGTATAAAACTTACATTCAGGCTGAACTATAAAGGTTTCACTCTCAAAGACATTATTACACTCTTCAATATTCAAAACTGTAAAATAACAAACAAAGACTAGAGCTGTGAACAGCACCCAGCGTGGAATTTGATACTTTTAGCTGCAAGACCTTTTGGAACTTCTAGCTTAATAAAGTCCTGTGCTCACCGTTTTTAGTCTTAATATAAAAACCTAAACTGTTAAAATTTGGTTTCAGATATCATTAACTTGCAAAAATGTCAGATTTCGATAGGCTATAATACAGAAGTTGGTATTTTTGACCTGATATTGGCATATCTATAGATAGCATAGGTCAAGGTAAACTGTAATTCCACGGTCATTGAAGTTCAAGGTCACGAGATAGAGACTAAAAAGAATTTAAATTCGAAATTCAGTCCCAACAACTTTTAGAAAAAGGATTTGATAGAGGCCAAAATCTTACATAGTCTATATTCTGGGAATGTCAGATTGAACAAAAAATTAGCAACAAAGTTAGAAATTTTGAATTTTTGGGGAAATTTTTGTTCCTATTTTTTCGTACAAAATTTGCAAAAGGACCAAATTAAATAAATCTTTTTACAACTAAAATATTAAAGAAAATTTGAGGTAAATCGGTCCGGAAATAAGCCATACAGACTTACTTGGTGGCTCAGTCCTTCTCAAAAAAGCCTAACTTCCGATCTAGCAAAAATTTGATTTAGAATATTCATTTTTGATTCCAGCCCATTAAAAATGTTAGGTCAAAAAAAAAAAATATGCTCTAGTTGAATAACGCCCCTTTCCTGGAGTGTAAATATTTTATTTTTTATGAAAATTTCTCAACTTCACGAGATAAATCTTATTACAAAAAGAGAGTATATATTATTTACCATCATAATCTTTTGTGGTCTGTACTCGTTGATAACAAGGGAGATAATCTGTAGCCAGACATGTAAAGCTTCCACCATTATGGTCTACAGTCACGTTAATTTGAGATAAAGTTGTATCTACGTCAGTCATTCTCATTCCATTTTTATACCACAATGTGTACATGGACTGTGGATAATCTCCTATACTGGTTGAAACACTGTGACATTCAAGTTGTATGGTTGAAGTATAGTTATCTTCTGGTTTTAAAACAGGATTTGGTGGAGATCGTCCTATAATTGTGGGTTTACCTGAAATAAAACGATGACATAGTCAAATCAAATAAATCGTTGAATACTACTAAAATAAAACAAAAACAGAAACACCTGATGCCAATCTACAAATGGTTTTATCGCCTCTACATCCACTTTGTAGGGTTCACATTGCTCCTGTTATCTTTACTTCTATTATTAATTTCGTGTGAGAAAAGTTCTTCCGTGAAAATGAATATAAGACGGAAAATATTTGAAAATTTTAAACTCGGGCAATATGAGTTCTATTCATCAAATAAATATTTGAAAACATAAGTAAGTATCCATAAAGTTGCATTTGATTATTGAAAAACGCTAATAAATTGATTAAGCGTTTTTCAAAAAGACTTAGTTTTGTGAGTTTTCAAGTTCACTGATGAATATATACTCATATTGACCATTCTTGATAACTAAAATTTTATGCTCATGAGAAGACGCAATATCCCTTTAATGCAGGTTAATATTTACCATAATGGGCTTGTTGGGGTCTGTAGTCCTTCATTACGAGAGAAATATTCTGTTATCAGACACGTAACGTTTCTACCACCATTATGGTCTACAGTCACGTTAATTTGAGATAAAATTGGATCTACCAAAGTCATTCTCGTTTCATTTCTATACCACACCGTGTACATGGACAGTGGACAATCTCCTATACTAGTTGAAACACTGTGACATTCAAGTTGTATGATTGAAATATAGTTATCTTTTATTCCGCCTAAAACAAAACAAAAAATATGAAAAAATAAAGAAAGCTTGTCAGGCAACGTAACATATGCCCACCGACAGCAGTTGTCGAGAAATGAAAACATTGGATATAAATATAAAGCGAAATTTGATTTCTGGGTATTGGGTCAATAATTTGGAACTCGAGATATCTCCAATATATACATACATTTAAATACCATTAAAATTTGATAAAAGATCAAAACGTAAGAGCAAAGGAGAGAGGGGGGGGGGGTACAAAGGCATATTTCAGTAATTATCGTGAACCTGGTGTATTATCGGTCCTAAATAATTCTCATAAAATCAAACCTATAATAGTCGAAGCATTCTGTCCCAAAGATGTTCTATTGAATTCTATCCAATATACTCCAGCCTCGTTTGTATTTATTTTTACCATCACCGTGTCGTTAGTCATATAGAATTCTTTCTGACCCAAATTTACATCATCTATTCTAGAATTAATCTTATTTTTTATCCGAATATCCGACTCGTTGTTCAGAAACTGAATCTTGATTTCTTTTTGGAATTTTTCTCCATCAACTTCAGTGATGTTTATCTCCTTTCTGAAGTCAGAAAGTTTAACATCAACCTTCACATCATTTCCAAGTTGACCCATAAATATATCTGTATTGTTACACTCTTCACTTTCAACTGAAAAAAACAACAACAGAGTATTTCATCGAAAATAACCCGTAGAGACCAAGAAGTGCAAATTCTTAGACTTGATTTTACCATGGACGATTTTAACTTTAATAATTTATGTGTGTATGCCCCTTAATGAAGCAAGGGAGAGAACTGTGTTTTTTAATACCTTATGACCCTTTTAACCCCTTTATCTACTATAGTGGGAGACTTCAATGAAATTCTAGATCCTTTTTTAGACCGCGCTTACGACATGCATTTTAATAAATGTAATATATCTATTTTTAAGCAATTTCTTTTAACCTTTGACCTTTGTGATATCCTTAGACACAGATACCCTAATAAGAAGCAATATACTCGAGCCAAGTGCAATATAACAAACTAAAAGCTAGTCGCATTGACTACATTTTTATCCTTAATAATTTTAATAACTTTATATTTAATGCTTTTATAACTTATACAAAACTATCGGATCATAATCCCGTTTCTATTTTAATCGATTTAAGTGAATGTGAGCGTGGCCCTGGATCGTATATTTTTAATAACCTTTTATTAAAAGATATTTACTTTGTTAATAAGATTAAAGATTTAATTAAGATGGTGAGGAAAATTATTTATTTAAGACTGAGATCCTTGTTTGGTGGGATAACTTAAAGTATAAAATAAAAAACTTTGCTCAACATTATTCCAAAGAGAAGAAAAAGAAGGAGAAAAGGAAATACTGGGACCACCAAACAAGGATCTCTGAGGAATATAAGAAACTTGCTCTTAATATGGCCCATGATATGACATTGATTAAAGAACTAGAAACTCAGTTACAAAAAATAGAAATGGACAAATGTTAAGGGGCCATATTAAGAAGCAAATTCCAACATGCTATTGAAGGTGACAAATGCTCCTCATATTTCTTAAATCTTGAAAAGCAGAGACAGAACAATAATTGTATTAAAGAAGTAATTAATGAAGATAACAATATTTAAAAAAAATACTCAAGACATTTTATTGGAGTGCAATCAGTTTTATTCTACTTTATACTCTAAAGACTATAATGATTTTAATTGTATATATAACGTGTGTAATACCATAAACTCCACCATACCATCTATTGATAGAGATATTTTAGATTCCCCCATCACTTTGAAAGAGATTTTAAATACTTTAAACTATATGTCCAGAAATAAAAGCCCTGGTCTAGATGGACTCACTGCAGAATTTTATATGTTTTTTAGTGATATTTTAATGCCTTGTTCTATAGATGTTTTAAACTGTATGTATGATAATAATATTTTAACCAGAAGTATGAGAAAGGGTATGTTAGTTTTAATCTATAAAAACATTTTGCCATTTAGTACCTGAAACTACTGAACACATGTTTACAGATTGTATAGAGCTTCATGTTTCTATGAATCTTCTAAAAGAAGTTTTACGTGATGTTTTACCTGATTCTTTTAACCATCAAGATTTTAAATGTTTTATCTTATTTGGCACTCAGTCTTTTAACAAATCTTTACCCAATGAACTTTTAAATATTATTCTTTCTTGCTGTAGACAAACTATATATATTAACAGAAATATCCATATTGATAACCCAAATACCAATATTAATTTATTAACCCAGTTGTTTTAATAGTTTCAGTAAATACTACACTGTGATGATATTTCCTTTCTTTTATTAAATTTTCCAAATTTTAATTATTTTATACATTATCTACCTTTAGTTTAGTCAATACACACTTCTCGATCACAGTGTGGTAGTAAAAACACCGGTTTAGTCAGTCATCCTATATAATATGACGTCATAAATAGGATGTTATAACAGATATATTCGTTTTATGAAATATCTTTTAAGATCTCTACTAAATTTCATTGTCATTAATTCTTTCGATTTTAAATTTTCAATTGTATACCTTTCATTCCATTTTATTACTTTCTATATTATGTGATATTCGCTGGCCTAATTTTTCCTTTATCTCATATAGCCCGAGATTTAAAATTTATTTAATTTTGTTTAATGATTGTTTGTCCGTTTTTACATAGCTCCATTCCTACAATTCGTCTATTTAAAAATAGCTTTCTGCTAATCTGGTATTTTCGACCCGAATTTTTACATCTATATCATGTCTAAATATATCTGTGATATACCTATGTTACCATTTTACACTATTTTAAAATTTTAAACATTATTTACAGTATAATTTATCATATTCCTTTTTATACAAAATGTAAATATTATATCTGTGTATTGCTGAATAAATCGTTGGTATTTACTTAAGCAATAAACGGTCACCCTATGGTGGTTATGGTCGTATATCAGGGCAAAGGTTGGATGGAAAGTTGAATGAATGCGCGTTAGCCCATTTATGATTAATTTTCCAGCCAACCTTTGTCCTGATATACGACCATAACCGCCATAGGGTGACCGTTTATTGCTTATATTTACGTTTTCAAAACCTGTCACCACGACAAATTCTACTCTTTGCGTGAAAATTTCATATTTGTCGCTGGAGTTGATCTTGTTGATGGAATAGCCATTTTCTTTTCGTCAGAATATAGTTCGCGGGGGAAAGCTCTCAAAATGTAAGAAAAAACAATTTTTATCTCAATTTTATGTTTAATCTTTATAAATCAATTCATTTATCAGTAAATATAAAACATTTTGGTATGAATTCCGTCTTTAACGACGAAAAGCAACAAAATCATGAAATTTAATGAACGCGGATACAATTGAACAACGGAGAGGTGATTCGGCTAGACCTGACCGCATGTAAACAAGTAGGAAAGTTGAGAAAATGAAAGAAACTATAAAGACCAATCTACGAGAAGGCCCGCTCCATATGTTGATAGGTGACCACAGTTTACACTCAATTCAGTTAATTTTCAGTAAAAGTATAGTATTTTGAAACTTAATATTAAACAATCAATAAACCTGCACTTTTAGGCTCTTAAACTGAAGCGAGTAACTAGGTCAAATGGGTCTACGGCTATGGCCAGTACACTCAGGCCTAATTCGATTGGGTTTTATCGCATTTTGCCAATTATTCTTGTATGAGACTGTGAGTATTAGATTGGCTTTGGGTTAGGCTAATGGAAACTTTATTACATATTAGAATTCAACATTAAAATTGGAATTTTACGTTCAAGCGTGAAGATGATCGACGTTAATAGCGCAACGGCCATGTTTATTTACATTGGTTACCGTGTATTACTACGCTCAATGTTTTGGTGATAAGGCAATGGCAGTTATTGTGTCATAAACGCCACACGTATTAACATTAGTCCAATGGAGAAAAACAACAGCTAATGTAAAGTATAAAGTATGGAGTACCACAAGGATCAATTTTAGGTCCCTTGTTGTTTAATCTTTATATTAATGATTTGCCATTGCATATTAATTCTAACTGTGATCTTTTTGCGGATGATACTACGATTTATACTTCTGGTAAATCGGTTACTGACATACAATTAAAATTGCAAGAAGATACTGATGCAATCTTAAACTGGTGTTCCTTTAATGTCATGATTTTAAATGAAAATAAGACCAAATGTATGTTAATTACAACTTCTCAAAAGAGAAAATATTCATCAGATTTATCAATTGAACTTAATAATCAATTTATTGAACAAGTTGAAAACTTTAAATTACTAGGTGTTACTGTGAATCAAAATTTCAACTGCGACAGTTAAGAAAGATCATGCCTGAAAAATATAGATCTATTTTTTATAAATGTCACTTTCAACCATATTTGGATTATTGTTCAACTATTTGGGATTCGCACGACATTGCATCGGCCGATATTTTACACAGGCAACAAAAAATTGCTTTTAGATTAATTCTTGGTTCTAAGTATAATACTGATTTGTCACTGAATCTTAAAAGGCTTAATATTTTTGACATTAAAACCAGGCATAATTTTAATTCGTATAAATTTATGTATAAAACTCTGAACAACTTGTCTCCTTCCTACCTTTCAAGCCTCTTTAGCTATAAACAGACGCCTTATACTAGCATAAATTCAAAACTTGTGGTGCAAAAACCACGAATCAATTTGATTAAACAAAGTATTAAATACAAAGGATCAATTTTATGGAATGGTCTAGACGAAAATATTAAATCAGCATCAGATTTTAAGACTTTTCGAAGGATGATTCTTGGTAATCTTTCATTAACATAAGCATACTTCCTGTTACACGGGTATTCTTTTCACCAACTATAGGCTTACTCGCTGATGGATAACTTAACAATTGTGTTTCTCCATGATTTAATAATTTAAGTAATTTATTAATTTTATTTTTCCCTTTCTCACAACAAGTCTATTTTGGCCTAACTTGAACCATTTTGAAAATCTAAATTATTACTGTCGGGGGATGAGTAAACATCCTTAAAGCTGGTCTTGAGCATGGACAAATCCTACCTCCCCCTCCATAGAAAATAAGAACATAAAATGGAGTAGGGTTGGGTAGCCCGCTCGCAGCACATGCACTGACGCTTTGGCAATTCTTTTTTTTTATTTTTTTTTTTATATGTATGTTTTGATGTCTGATCGTCTCATGCAGATGTACTTGTCTATTCCTTGTTTTTTGTGGTCATGTACTTGATCGCAGAATGAAGAATCTGTCCATTTTATACACATGTACTTGTGTATTTTAAAACTAATTGTACATTGAAATTATATATGGTTTTTGCTGTCATGTACTTGATCGCCGGAAGATAAATCTGTCCATTATTTATGTACTTGTGTATTTTAAAATAAATTGTACGTTGAAATAATACGTGATTTTCTGCGGTCGTGTGCATGGCCGCGGGAACTATATATTACATCCATTTTATAAACAAATTGTAGGTTGAAAATCTGTCCATTTCATGCACATGTACTTGTGTATTTTTAAAAAAATTGTACGTGGAGTATTGTATATTTATTTTGTGGTCATGTACTTGATCGCCGTAACATATATCTGTCCATTTGATACACATGTACTTGTGTATTTTTAGTATTTCAGACGAATTGTATATTGAGATATTATGTATTTTCGATTTTTTTCTTTTTTTTGTTTTTTTTTTTTGTTTTTTTTTTCCCAATGTATTGCCCCATGGGCTGAATGTGAGACAGGACCATGTCCTTGTGAATCGGGCCTAATTCTGACCCATGTAAAATAAAGAGTTTATTATTATTATTATTATTATTATTATTAATATATGACGTTATTTGCTTGGTTACGTCGGGTGGGTATTTGTGGGTTCCGATCTCAATCAGCGTGTGAAAATTCGATGCTTTGAATAGCAGGATCCTCAGCTGTGAAGTTTTTATCGTTGTAAAATAGTTGTTCCTTTCTTTCTTTCTGATTCATATGACAATAACATTTTATTAAATGACAAACAGTACCATTGTAATTGACATGCAGATCTGGACATCTTTAAAGTTGTTTCGAAATTGGTTAAGAAATTATCTCGTTTTGGTTCTATTTTCGTTAATCAACGGAAAATTCCGATTTTGGTTGAGATTTTGTTGTACGTGTAACTGGATAATGAAGACTGTAAACAAGGAAGGTTAACTCCCGTTAAACTCTTTCCATTTCTTGTCTTTTGAGAGAGAAACTGAGTTTGGTCTACAGCCACTTCATCAAACGGTTCCAGTTTGAATATTATGCAACACTCCGAGAACGTCACACCTATCAAGTAAAGAAGCTCTGAAGTTGAAAGGTTGTTCTATGGAAGTTAGCTATAGTTGAAAAACTACTTCGTGGTCAAGATGGTTTAGTTCGAGCAGCAGAGATCAGAAAAATAATGGTAAAACCGACAGATCGTATGACTGGACAATTTGGACTATACAACATTCCAACTCAAGTGACTGGATGACGCAGACTATTTTACAAGATCAACCATTTGCACAATTCAAATTTTCAAAAATGGCCTGTTCTTTTTTTTTCCAATTCCACTAAAACAAAGTGACAGTTGACGTCGTTAATAGAGAAAATGCTGCGGCAACCACAGACGTATGGTAGAAAATTGGAATGGTTTAAATCGATGCTTTCAGTGTCCTCAATAAACGACTCTTTACTACTATAATTACACTTTCAGTTTAGTTTTTATCAATATATTATGTTGACGACCGGCGTATAAAATTATATTAAAACCTGCCCTGTTAGATTATACTCTACCCAAGTTAGTCTCTTTTATATAGTAAACAATTATTGAATTCATTGATATTCTTAAAGGACATAGAGACCCTAGCTAGATAGTATAAGAGAGTTATAGTTATTCTAAAACTTATATTCATACGACTGTAATATTTCCTTGAAAAATAAAATGAAATACATGGAGTTTTACGTCCTACTCTTATGCAACTTATGCTAATGAAGACAGTTCAAGAAAGGAAAATGCCTTGGACAGCGATATTAGCCAATTCTTTTTGCGATTTGGAACTAAACAGCACTCTGGGCCTCAGTTTATTGTTTCTTCGAACGATTAGGCGCCTTTTTCATGTCAGCTCCCTCCGACATGCATCACTGACAGGGAGAATATGGGGTGACAAAGTCGAAAGTTCATCTCGACCATCTTGACCATCTCGACCTTTGCCGACCGTCAATCACTTTTGATTTGTATTGTTTTTTTCTAAAAGCCAATTACGATTCTGTAAATCATTGTGGTTGAACAGTAATCATTTAAAGCTAAGGACATAATAGTTAGCATTTTTACACGATTGCATCTTTTATGCTGGCGATCTTTGCGGGTGTAAATAAAAAAAAGTCGTCGACGTGAAAGAAAAGGACATTATTGTATATTTATCGGACGAATATATGTAACCACATCGTCGTAGTAAACAAGTAAAAGGGCTGCTTTTTGAGGCTTATTGTAATTTGCCGTCGAGAAAAAACGCTTGTTTGTCCCCCCCCCCTATTCTGTAGTAGATTGTTACAATACCTGTTGGTAGACAGCACATCAACATTACAATAATCCACAGCATTTTATATCTCTTTCAGAAAACTTAAAACAAACAAAAAACGCTCAGAAACAATCACACGTGAAGTAAAGTTATTCTTTAAAGTCCACGCTGTTAAAAGGCAATAAATTCTAGTTTCGATTTCCTTCGGCTTACTAGGTATCTGCATAATCGAGACACTTTTATTGAAAGGGGATTGAAATGTGTGGCTTAAAAAATGGTGGGAGGCTAGGTGAATGGGCCCTTTTCTCAGGCGGTTTTCTTAAACACGCCCTCCTGTATTTCGAGACGAGTCCCTGGTTGTTGAGTCACTGACAAACTTCATCTTATACATCTTCACAATATCAAGCTATTACAAACTTCATCTTATACATCTTCACAATGTCAAGTTATTACAAACTTCATCTTATACATCTTCACAATGTCAAGCTATTACAAACTTCATCTTATACATCTTCACAATGTCAAGCTATTACAAACTTCATCTTATACATCTTCACAATATCAAGTTATTACAAACTTCATCTTATACATCTTCACAATATCAAGCTATTACAAACTTCATCTTATACATCTTCACAATGTCAAGCTATTACAAACTTCATCTTATACATCTTCACAATGTCAAGCTATTACAAACTTCATCTTATACATCTTTACAATGTCAAGCTATTACAAACTTCATGTTATACATCTTTACAATGTCAAGTTAGTACAAACTTCATCTTATACATCTTTACAAGGTCAAGCTATTACAAACTTCATCTTATACATCTTCACAATATCAAGCTATTACAAACTTCATACTTATACATCTTCACAATGTCAAGCTATATCTGATTTGTATTTGGTTTAATGAAATGAATTGCATGGAGTTTTACGCCCTACTCTTCATGGCTAATAAAGAGGGCTAACGTCATACAGTGTGTACTGAAATTTTGTCAGGTCAGCTTCATAAGCCTTTTTGCGATTTCCAACTGTCGAGGGATCTTTAAAGTACAAGCGGGGCCTCAGTTTATTGTCTGATCCGAACGACTAGACGCTTTTTCCATGTCAGCCCACCCCCCCCCCCTCCCCCGACCTGCATAACTGACAAGGGGAAACCTGGCTGAAAATCCGAAAGTTCATCTCGACCTTTGCCGGGATTAAACCCAGGACCTTCAGGTTAGCGAGCTGGTGTCTATCTTACTGAGTCACCGAGGCTTCCCTATAATATTTTTATCTGTTTTGTATTTGGTTTGTCTGTTTTGCATTTGGTTAATCTGTTTTGTATTTGGTTTATCTGTTTTGCATTTGGTTAATCTGTTTTGTATTTGGTTTATCTTCTTTGCAATTGGTTAATCTGTTTTGTATTTGGTTTATCTGTTTTGCATTTGGTTAATCTGTTTTGTATTTGGTTAATCTGTTTTGTATTTGGTTTATCTGTTTTGCATTTGGTTAATCTATTTTGTATTTGGTTTATCTGCTTGCGATCACATTTTTACTCATGTGAAATGTTTACTAACATGAGTATCCCAGAATTTCTTTATTAAACAAAGTATTTGGTTTGTAGAAACATTTTCCTCGCCTTTTAAGTTTTAAATTTATGAAAAAGACGTTAACGAGCTTGTTGGTAGAATAATATACAAAACGTGTATTGTATTTGGGCTACCTGGTTTGTATTCGGAATAAACATCAACTAGGATTGTTTTCAAATATTTTATTAAGAGCACTGGTCTAGGATATATAATTTAAAAACAATAGATAAGGATTAAAATATAAAATAACAAAATACAATGAATAAAAAATATATATATTCTAACAAAACCTTATGAGAGGTTACCACACCCATAATCTGTGAATTTTTGTTTTTGAATTTTTAAATAGTTTAAAGATAGATTGCTAGGCAAGGTAATATACGCCTACCGGCAGCATTGAATTTGAACAGTAAAGTTACAATCACCGGAATGGAATTTTCAACCTTCAGTTATACTCTTATTTTCTGGGGTGATTTACGCAATGAACGATGGACCCACTGCAGTTACGGTGATATGAATACATTGGGCAAGGTGCCAAATTAAATGAGCTGCCGAAGGTAGTCATGGTGAATTTGGCACCTTGACCAATGTATTCATATCACCGTAACTGCAGTGGGTCCATCGTTCATTGCTTATATTTCCACTATCTATTGTATTATTTTTACGGAGTTTCCGATTAAATTTCTAGCAAAAGGGTTGTCGGTTTAAAAAAAAGGTCCTAAACAGAAGCCATGTTGTGAGTTTTAGTTTAAGCATACGCTATGAAAAATAGTCCCAAACATTCCGCTTCAATAAAGGACAGGAATTAACACTGCAGTTTACTCGAATTTGAATGCTTTTCTTGTAGACGGGTTTATTACGATAAATACAATGAGAGTGGAAATATAACTGTACAACCTTACTTAGATTCATTAAAATCTGTCAAGAATAGTACCCTATATATATTTTTGATTTCAATAGGGTTCATCACAATTTCAACAAGTTTCGACAAAGTCCACAATGCATTGTGCCTTGTAGAGTGTTCAGTAGCCAAAAATTGAAGATTTTTTTTAAAGAACAAGGGCAATAATTCATAATAAATATAATTCGACATTTTTCATTTTCAAACGGGCTCACCCCTGGGTGGTATCAAATAACTTCAGTGAGTTTCGTAAAAATTAGTCAAAGATTGTGCTTTCTAGAATGTTTATGAGCCAAAAATTGAAAGCGTTTTCAAAAACAAGTGCAATAACTGATACTTCATATTTATCTGCTTTTCAAAAGGTTTTCAAATAGGTTATAACACACTCTCACACCAAGTTTCATCAAAATCTGTCAATAATTACACATTGTAGAATGTATACGAACCATTCAAGAACAAGGGCAATAACTCGTACTCTCCTTTTGGATTTTAATAGATTTCGCAAGGATATGGTCCTGTCTCACATTCAGCCCATGGGGCAATACATTGGAAAAAAAAAATTCGTCTAAAATACTTAAAATACACATGTACATCACTTTACAAATCTATGTTCCGGCGATCAAGCACATGACCACAAAATAAATATACAATACTCCACGTACAATTTGTTTAAAAATACACAAGTACAAGTGCATGAAATGGACAGATTTTCAGCCTACAAATTGTTTATAAGATAGCTTGCCAGGCAAGGTAATATACACCAACTGGCAGCTTTGATTGAATAAAAAATAAAATATACATATACTTCTTTTCAAAAACAGAGCAATAATTGATACTAAATATTTTAAGATTTATCTGAATTTCAATAGGGTTCATCCTTAGGTGATTCGAAACACTCATGCCAAGTTCCGTTAAAATCAGTCAAGAAATGTAACTTGCAGAGTTTTTATGAGCCAAAAAATTGAAAGAACAAGGGCAATCAAATATAATTAATGTGATATTTCTTGTTTTCAATAGGGTTCATCCTTGAGTGATAATTAACAATTTCAGCAATTTCTCATAAAGTTACATCATAATCTGTTAAGAATTGTAACTTCTAGTGTTTATGAGCAATTGTGGACGGACGGGGGGATGTGAAATGAAGACTGACAAAAATATCCCACAAATTCCTTCATATTATATAAAAACACAACTTTTATAAAACAAATAGTTTGATAGATTGAAACAGAAGCATTTGAACATGTTATTGATAGAATAATAATTAATACAAAATATCTAGTTATTACGGTGGCTGTTATACGCCACATAATTTACAATATGCTTTTGTATGTGGTAGTGATTTTGACATGTTTAAGTCGACCCGGTGAAAAGTCGAAAAAATTGATGTTTAAGTCGAGACTTTTCACCCAGGTGGAAAGTATTTTCACCTTGGTGAAAAGTTGAAAAATTTGATGTTTAAGTCTGACTTTCACCCAGGTGAAAAAGTCAAAATCACTACCACATAAAAACAAATGCATATTGTAAATTTGGTGGCGTATACCAGCCACCGTAAGTTATAATAGATAAACAATTCATTTCAACCTCTCACCAGTAGTCATATCAATTCTCTAAACCGGAATTGATAAACCCAGGTATACTAGAGAATAAGCACAGGTCGACCCTCTCTCACTCTTTTTTCATAAAACATTGTCTTACGATCTTCCTGGTATTAATAAATCCTGACGTAAATCTAAAACTGATTCATAATCAGCTTCATCTGTAAATTAACCAAAATTAAATTTCTTAATTTATTGATCAAATGACTTCACCAAAAGATCATCTTAAAAGCTAAGATTTGGTGAATCTTTAAAAAAACAGTCAATTCAATTCCAAACGGAGTTTAAATCAATATTTCTATATTAATATGAGCCCTTCAATTTATATCCAATGCGATAGTGTTCATTAGTCCCTCGTCAACCTGAGCTAATATTAATACACTTTCTATCCACCCCCTCCATCTGTCATATCCCCATACCCAATAACAAAACTCCAACCAACCTTCGTCTCGTGAACTCTCTTCAGCTTCCCCATTTTTCTCTTCTGTAAAATTAAACAAACATGTTTTCAGTAATAGCTAGTTATTGATGTATTGTGTAGGAAGTATATTATATACAATCCAAGATGATGACAGGTTTTTGATATCAAACAAAGTCAGTTCATAAACAATACATTATGACTTACTCGGATATTTCTTGTACTTGATAGTCATGATAACAACTACAATAACAGCTACTACAATAACAGTAGCAATAGCAGCTATAACAATAATCACTACAATAATCACACTTTTACGAGTTCTGTAAATAGATTCTGGAAAAGATACAATGTTATTATATTTTATAGTCAAACAAGGGATGTGTGAGCTTGATTAGCCTTAACGATCACTGGTACAGGATCACTAGTACAGGATCACTGGTACAGGATCACTGGTACAGGATCACTGGTACAGGATCACTGGTACAGGATCACTAGTACAGGATCACTGGTACAGGATCACCAGTATAGGGTCACTAATACAGAATCACTGATACAACATCACTAGTACAGGATCACTAGTACAGGATCACTAGTACAGGATCACTAGTACAGGATTACTAATACAGGATCAGGATCTGGGTACAATGAAACTAACCTTTGCTTGATGAATTATGAGTGTCATTCTTCTTATCTGAAAAATTAAACAAACATGTCTTCAACTATAGTAAAATATTGGCAGGTATTGGTTCTCTAGTAAAACAACAGTTATACAGGATCCCTTGTGAAGGATCACTGGTACAGGATCAATAGTACAGGATCACTGGTACAAGATCACTGATACAGAATAACTAGTACAGGATCCTTGTTACTGGATCATTAATATAGGTACCGGTCTGATGTATGTATACAGTATAACAAAATTTCTGTAATATCTGTCCATTTTCCATGTCTGATATCTAAACACATACCTCTAACACTTAGAGTAAAACCCCTTTTAACTCCTCCATGTGTATTGTTGACCAGGCAGCCATAATAACCTTCATGTGAACTGTTGACATTCTCAATTACCAAATCATTTTCAAACATATTCTTTGTGAAGTCAATAAAACCACTTGATTTTAGGCCTTGAAAATCTTTTTCCCATCTAACTTCACATTCTGGGTGACATTCAGCTGAACATTTTACTTTCAAATCCACATTTTTATTTACAATTATCTCCCTTTGATCTGGCTCCAGTTTCACATCAATTGGTGCAACTGAAAAGTTAAAGTAAAATATACAATGTTGCTTGGCAAGATAATATTAACTGACTTAGTTGAAGAGTTATGCTCTAATTACCTCATGTTTTCTAGTGGTCTGTTGTTTTAATATTACTCCTAGTTCAGTGCTCTAATTACCTCATGGTATCTAGTTAGTTATCTAATTGGCTTGTTTTGGTTTTGTTACCCTTGTTGTCATGCCTTCATCTTAATCCCTGCTTGGTCATTGTTAATTGTTTTTCTGTTGTACCCTTTGAATGGCTTCGATGTATCTCATATATATTGTCACTGTTATATATTGTTAATAATATTGATTCACAGCTACAAACCAACAACAACCACCAGATCGAACTATCATGGATCCCGTCGCACGTCTTCATCCCGGGAAACGAACAAGCTGACCGTGTTGCCAAGGACAGTTTGGGTCTGGAGAATATCGAGCCTGTAAAATTCTCGTATGAAGAATTTTGCAGTCTCGTGTCCTCTAAGATCAACCAGAAATGGGACGACATGCCAAGGAACCTCAACACCGATAGATACCAGATTGATCAGAAGATACCAAACCAAACCAAAATTAACCATCCATCTGTAGCCATCTGCAAACTGGTAACCAGACTACGCACCAACCATGTCATGCGAGACCATCAGTTCAATGCCATTAAATGCCGATGCGGACACGTTGCCACCAGGACGCATCTTCTCATTCAATGCACCGAATTGAAACCATCTCGTAAGACATTGACGGACTACCTGGAAACCAACGGCATACCAATCACCATACAGAATATTTTGGCTCCACCCACGGACCACTGGTACAAAATAATGGAACTCATCTACCAATTTATTACCACATATGTTTTAAACAGATAACCTAAGTTTCCTTTAAAATCTATATAATCAATTTTCAAAACAAGTTTCATAGCAGAAACAAAAGAGAACATCCAATTTTTTTTTTTTTTTTTTGTGAAAGCTTTCTTCTCTTCTTCTCTCCTTTCTCACGTCTCCTTTTCTTCTTTCTTTTAGGTCTTCAACTCTTCCAAGCACAGACAGATAACCAAACCAACAACCACCAACAACAACCACCATGATCATAACGAGTTTTGGAAGAATGTAGAAGACTGAATCACTCACGCCACACCATCCAGGGCCGAGTTTCACCGCCATGACATTCGTTCCGACCAGATCGTACGATTTCTCAAACCACCACCAAACCAACAGTTTTCTAAATCATCCAATTGATTCAAAATCCACTACCAACGACCACCAAAGTGCAACTACCTAGTTTGCGATATCAGCAATTGCTGGAAGCGAACGTTAACTCGCCATTTACCTACCTATTGTTAATCATTTTACTTGATAACATTACCTGCATGTGTTTAGAAACGTAGTATGTAATAAACTCAGAGGTAGTACATCCATATATTCTTAGTTCTTAATGTAGTAATCCTACCTCTATATTTCTTATAAAGAGTATAATTGTACTTTAGTCTATGAACAAATTAACATCTACTGTACGAGACCACAGTAGGCCTTCTATTGCCGACCCATTCCCCCACACCTGAAAGACAATCCAATTGTAATCGAGGAAAAACTTACATTCAGGTTGAACTATAAAGGTTTCACTCTCAAAGACATTATTACACTCTTCAATATTCAAAACTGAAAAAAATAACGAAGATTAAAAATCTGATGATACTTCTCTTTAGTCCACTCCACTATCTTTTAAATATTCACTTTTACTCTCAAATTTTTGGACGTGCTATTTGATTGACGGAATTATCTTGCTTGTAGGCAATTTAATTATATCCACATAACATGGAATTTATACGCAAATTTTAGCAAAATTTAAAATCTTTTGAAAGAACACAAATCGACTATTTTTAAATAAAAGTGGTTACAATGCATCTCTTCGGATTTACTTTAACGAAACCTGTTATGTTAGGTTGAAGAGACGCCTTTTCCTGAGAGTAAAAATATTACATTTACCATGATAATGTTCTGTGGTCTGTAGTCGTTGATAACAAGGGGGATAATCTGTAGCCAGACACGTAAAGTTTCCACCATTATGGTCTACAGTCACGTTAATTTGAGATGAAATTGGATCTACGTCAGTATTTCTCAAGCCATTTTTATACCACAAGGTGTACATGGACAGTGGACATTCTCCTATACTGGTTGAAACACTGTAACAATCAAGTTGTATGGTTGAAGTATAGTTTTCTTCTGGTTTTAAAACAGGATTTGGTGGAGATCGTCCTATAATTGTGGGATTCCCTGAAAAAAAAACGATAACATAGAAAGAGCCAAGAATTATCAATTTTCAAAATAAAAAGAAGAATCCAGACAGGTGTACCATCAACCTCTATTATTTTAGTGAACTACAGTGATACATAATTATATACATAAAATCTCTGTATTTATAAGATCTTATTATCAGATGGCAGACTTCAACCACTAGAGACCAGTTACTAACAAACTAAAATATCCTCAAACATTCAAATTAACTCACCGGCGATCATCAAAGATTTCTGTCCTAAAAGTTGTGAATTATAATCTACCCAATATATTCCAGCATCTTCTTTTTGTAGTTGTGTTTTTAACACCACGAAGGTATCATTAGTCATGAAAATTTCTGTCAGATTACCGGCCAGACCAGTTGGATTACCATTAACATAAATGATATCTTCTATAATAGAATCCATCTTATTTTTAAACATAATATAGGACTCCTTTCTCAGATCTTGAACCTGAATTTCATTGAGTACGATTCCCTTTCCATCTCGTCCAGTGATATTTCTATTGTTATACTCGGTGATATATTTATTATACTCGTCTCTGAGGTCAGAAAGTTGAAATTTAAACTCCAGTCCCTCTCCAAGTCGACCGACAATTATTTCTGTTTTCTTGCAATCCCAACTTTGAACTGAAAATAAATTACAAAGAATTAGAAATCAAATAATAATTACGTTTTACGTCACCTTTCTCTTCACCAGATTGGGCTGATATAGAGGGTGACGTCATTCAGTGTTCAATGAGGGGAATGTAGTCAGGACAACAGTGCTGAAACTACATCCTCTCATTCCTTTTTGATGAACAGCACTTAGCAACACTAAGTAATTATTGAAAAATTCTTCTAATCGAGTTTTCTTTATATAAATCAACACTATATATATAATAATACTAAGTAATTATTGAAAAATTCTTCTAACCTAAACTTGGTAAATATGTTCTTACAATGGGGTTTTATTTATATATCGAAAATACGAGGAAATAATTGGCTTAGAAGGAACATAAAGCTTAAAGTCTCAAATTTAGAAAATACGAGTATATATTTATCAGTTGGACTTACATGGTACCTTGAATAACACACAGGATCTTTACACTAAATACATTAAACTCACTAATCAATAAAAAGTTTTATGTATTTATTGAATTATTAAGGTTTTCTGTTATACAAGTTTGACACGAGATAACAACACTGTTAAACATTTCAGGTTTTGGTTATACTTTACGCTCAGAAACAATGACACTTGTTAATTCTTTCTACAGAGTACATGCTCTACAACACAATATATTTTACATCTTCACAATGTCACACTACTTGTTAATTCTTTCTACAGACTACATGCTCTTCAACACAATATATTTTACATCTTCACAATGTCACACTACTTGTTAATTCTTTCTACAGACTACATGCTCTTCAACACAATATATTTTACATTTCACAATGTCACACTACTTGTTAATTCTTTCTACGGGACTACATGCTCTTCAACACAATATATTTTACATCTTCACAATGTCACACTACTTGTTAATTCTTTTTTCAGACTACATGCTCTTCAACAACTATATTTTTTCATCCTAAAAGGTAGTTTACCCCTAAAAGACTTAAAAGCGTAATATAAAATAGTTATAAATAGGTGACCAGGTTTTTCTGACTCATTGGTAAGACCTTAACCTAGTTAGGTCTCTCTTTCATACGCTAAAAAGAATTTAATTTTAACTATGGTAATATGATTTTACATTTTTTTATAGCTAGTTAGACACTCATTCTGAAACTGATATTTCCTTGAATAAAACACGTTAATCTTTTTATAATACAGTTTAAATTCATGATTTTTAAGTAATTTAACAATTCTTCAATAATTTACCACAGTCAGTCGTATTAGTTTAACAGCTTACAATTTATTTCCATTTCTATACTCAGCCCGGTTTCCCCTTCTCAGTGATGCAGGTCGGAGGGACTGACATTGAAAAAGTCTAGTCGTTCGGATGGGACAATAAACCGAGGCCCCGTGTGCTACAGGCTGTGCACTTTAAAGATCTTTCGACAACTGGAAATCGAAAAAAACAGGCTAATGCCGCTGTCCTGGCAAAAATTTTTTAGCCCATAAGGTGCAGAAGGGGTAGGACGTAAAACTCCATTCATTTCATTTCATTTCCATTTCTTACTAAAATTCCCGAAAAACGCTTGATATTGTTTGCCCGCTACTCAGTCCCACCCACCCCACCACCTACAGTTGTTGAATCAAAACGCCCAGAAACTGACATTTAATAAGTAATGACTGATGGATTGACAATATTCAGTAAAGTTGTGATGCTTATACACTTTCATACCAGTCAATTCAGAATTGGAATTTGTACGTAAAATAACACACACGAAACTATGTATGGTTCTTACGTAGAAATAACACATACAAATCTACGTATAGTTCTTACATAGAAATAACACACACGAAACTAGTATGGTTCTTACTAGAAATACACATGAAACTAGTATGTTCTTACATGGAAATAACACACACGAAACTATGTATGGTTCTTACATAGAAATAATACACGAAACTTACGTATGGTTCTTACATAGAAATAACACACACGAAACTATGTATGGTTCTTACATAGAAATAACCACACAGAAACTACGTATGGTTCTTACATAGAAATAACACACATGAAACTATGTATGGTTCTTACATAGAAATAACACACATGAAACTATGTATGGTTCTTACATAGAAATAACACAGACGAAACTATGTATGGTTCTAACATGAAATCACACGAAACTACGTATGGTTCTTACATAGAAATAACACACACGAAACTATGTATGTTCTTACATGTAACTCACACGAAACTACGTATGGTTCTTACATAGAAATACACACGAAACTACGTATGGTTCCCACATAGAAATAACACACACGAATCTAGGTATGGTTCGATTGGGCGTCCCAGCCTCAATATCCAATATTTGTGATACGTGTGTATGAAATTCTCGACGAGTAGAAATTTTGAGCAATTTTTCAAGAAAAAACGCTAGTTTGTCCCCGACCCTATCCTACAGTAGATTGTTACATTACCTGTTGGTAGACAGCACATCATTAATACAATAATCCACAGCATTTTATATCTCTTTCAGAAAAACTTAAAACTTATAAAAAAAACTCTCAAAACCAGTCACACTTGTTAAGTTTTTCCTTAAAGTGTACTGATCAACAAAATATCAATACATCAGATCACATCAATACTTTCAATTTCCTTAAAGGGATAATAGCCGTTAGAATACACTCGTCCTACGTCTAATATTTGTGTTTAATATTGACTATTGGTTAAATGTATGTTTCCCACACCTGATGAATTTTCAAAAAGCGAGAATAAAACTATTCGGATTTTTTCAAAAAATGAGCTAGCGAAGATACCATTCTGTTTGGGAAAAAATCGTCTGGGAAATCAGCGCTAAAACATCCTTACGGTCCAGTAAAACATTTTATGCTAATGATTGTATCCGAATTTAGTTCGTTCTATTTTTAGTAATCATCTTGCTCCCTTACTTTAGGGGTTTTTGCATGCCCATTTTTGACTAATTTTTGGTCTAGGTCTGAAATTGCATTTTCTTTCAGAATTTCTGAGTTAATGAGAAATTTAATTGGCTGAAGGTTATTTCTAAAAATAGTGTTTTTTTTGTGCAGCGACAGTCACTAGATGTTGATAAAATGTAGTGGTTTACTTTCATTTTGACTTTGTTTAAAATTGTTATGGTACATGGTCATGCTATATTGAACATTTGTACGTACAGAAACAAAATATTGGCCAGGCTTTCATGTGACATATTGGAAAGTGTTCAACGAGATTTCTGGGAAAAGTTATAGATGGTTGAATTTAATGATTTAACATGGAAACAAATGTCAAATGAATTAGTGGACGCGTCCTATTGAATGATGGAGATGCATCCTAATTTCACTTTCCATGGACAGGAGATTCGAGAGAGACGGAAGTTGCGTGGTTAGAAATGAGAATAGAAGTGAACTTAATGGAACTTTTCTTATCTGCACTTTATTGTGCTAATGTTAGAGATGGTGCAGGGCAACGCCTTGCTGTTTGCTATTAGAGAAATTTACAACGGACAGTAGCGCACGGTTCCGTCTGAACGACTAGAGCAGGGGTTTCCAACCTTGGGGACGTCGGAAAACTTTTGATTTTCGATTACAATAACGGCTTTGAACTATGTTGTTACCTCCCTTTCAACGCTGTAACATCCTAGTCATGGTTTGTATACGGGTCTAAAAACTTTGATATGAAACATGAAAGGTCAGTATCTAACTTGACCTCAAGCATGGATTACCACTTGAACAAAACAAATACGCGCTTGGCACCTCGGACTTTAAACCCTGTGAAAATCGATGGGAGTGACTTGGACAAAGCGCGACGATCCAATAAACCAAGAAAACACAAAAGAGTAGGCTTCTACCGCTGTCTTGAAGATATTCATAATTGCACACCGCTTTGCATTGCAATTCCTCACCAGGCAAACAGGTGCGGATATGCAGATTCCTCCGGTCAGCATCTTGGTCGTATCCCATGTTGTGCACAGAAGTTTCAATTGTTTTAAGTGAGCAAACCTTTGGTTGTTTGGTTAGATCATATATAAAACAAGAACCTTTTCCTTGTTTGGACGTTTTCGGGCTGAGACCAGATACGCGGGGCAGGGGAGAAGGGCAATGCCTTGAAAACATTCCTGCAACTTAACATCATACCCCCTCCGTATATATACCTTGCCCCTCCTCCTCTCTTAGCTACGTTACGGCGTCTGTAGTATGTAACTGTAACTGTATTGGACAAAGCGTTATCTCTGTATAACACCAAGAATGTCATAAATCGATGATTCAGGCAACGAATCCTTTTGATCACCTGTGTGGTCACTATTTGCCACTTACATCCATCGAAATCGACCCCCAATGACCTTATCTCAGCAATGGTTTAGAACGGACTATATATAATGGGCGCTGACAAATAATGATATATAGAGCACAAGGTTATATCCCCCGTGGAGAAATTTTCATATCACATAATGATTACTATCGATAATTTCAGGCTGTACGACAATATAATAAGCGAAAAGACCCCACGTATAGACTAAACAAGACCAAACTTCACGGCGCGCTGAGTGACATAATATGACTATTGTAAGCTATGTTTGTGGACTGAAAATACAATATGTTATTATATTGAACAGTGGTTATTAAATTTCAGCCACACACGACTCAGACCCATAGCTACAGGGGAGCAGTAGGGGTGGTTGGGAATGAATTCCCAAAATCAAATTTCGAACGATACTAAGACCATACATCCTAATTAAATATCCCCACGAACCACCAAATCTGATCAAGGGCCTACTTGAATTTGAACTTGGCCTTCAATAGGTTTTTGTGTTGTAAATACATTCAATCAGAGGCCGTAACAGTATGTCTGTTATAAGCAAGATTGTGAACACACTTTATGCCAATTGCTGTGGTTGTATTTGCTAGCGTGCAATCAGATCGCTACCAATCAAAGTACAAGACGAATTTCAAATAGCTTGATAGTGTGAAGATGTAATACAAGAAAGGTGGCTACTGCATTCAAAGTACAAGACAGATTTCAAAATAGCTTGATAGCGAGAAGATGTGATACAAGAAAGGTGGCTACTGCAATCAAAGTACAAGACAATTTCAAAATAGCTTGATAGCGAGAAGATGTGATACAAGAAAGGTGGCTACTGCAATCAAAGTACAAGACGAATTTCAAAATAGCTTGATAGTGAGAAGATGTGATACAAGAAAGGTGGCTACTGCAATCAAAGTACAAGACAGATTTCAAAATAGCTTGATAGCGAGAAGATGTGATACAAGAAAGGTGGCTACTGCAATCAAAGTACAAGCTAATTTCAAAATAGCTTGATAGCGAGAAGATGTGATACAAGAAAGGTGGCTACTGCAATCAAAGTACAAGACGAATTTCAAAATAGCTTGATAGCGAGAAGATGTGATACAAGAAAGGTGGCTACTGCAATCAAAGTACAAGACGAATTTCAAAATAGCTTGATAGTGTGAAGATGTGATACAAGAAAGGTGGCTACTGCAATCAAAGTACAAGACGAATTTCAAAATAGCTTGATAGCGAGAAGATGTGATACAAGAAAGGTGGCTATTCCAATCAAAGTACAAGACGAATTTCAAAATAGCTTGATAGTGTGAAGATGTGATACAAGAAAGGTGGCTACTGCAATCAAAGTACAAGACGAATTTCAAAATAGCTTGATAGCGAGAAGATGTGATACAAGAAAGGTGTCTACTGCAATCAAAGTACAGGACAAATTTCAAAATAGCTTGATAGTGAGAAGTTGTGATACAAGAAAGGTGACTGTTATTGACATCAACGATTGTTCTGATTTATTGCCAATTGCGTCAATTGCTATCAAGTCGTTTCGTTATCATCCCCTCCCCTCAATAATTACTGTCACTTGTTTTGATTTGATCGTCAACCTTCATCACATCAAGTACAAATAACACCCCCCCCCCCTATCACCCACCTTTGTTTGATGTTTTTGCCGACCTTGATCCCTTGCGTCATTTACGACTAGGGCGTTTCATCATCACAATTCTTAAGGACATTTTAAAACACGCTAGTAACTAAAATTATCTTATTGATGGCCCTTGATCCCTTAAAACAAACACGGACTCCATAAATAAGGGAGGCGATTGCAGACCAAGGATTGGCTGATTGGGTACTATGTTATTTAGGTCTCGTTTGACGTAATACTAGATAACAATATTTTGATGATATTGCTATGTGGGTCAATCACCGCGGTATCAATTTGTACCCAATGTTTTTGTTATCGATGATTTAAACGAAATTTAGAAACGGACAGCACATATAGCAAAATATAGAAGAATATATTATGGTATAACATACTTTTTTAAACACGACGCTGTCGGATAGGACAATAAACCCAGGCCCTGTGTTTCAAGCTATGCACGTACTTAAAGATCCCTCGACATCTAGAAATCGCAAAAATAGTAGGCTAATGCCCAACAGAATTTCTCAGATTGTCCGTTTTCATAAGTCCATTAGGTTTAGAAGTGAAGGACGTAAGACTCTATTCAATTCATTTTCACAACAAGGTACAGAAAGTTTCAACACAATTTCCCCCCTCTTCATCATTTCAGATATTAAAAAACACAGGGAAACAAAGGTGGGTTTATACTTCTTGCTGGGATACGGCGTTTGTCGGCGTTCTGCAACGCATCGATTTATACTTACATCGCCAGGGAGACACGCCATATAACGGCGTTTGATGCCGTAACTTTTTCCAGAATTCAACTGTGTTGAAAACACCGTCAATTCAACCATTCACAAGTAGCTAATGTACAAAGCAGACAAGGAGGGATTTGGATCTTTTCTTCAAACATGGACAACGTTGATAACACATATGTTGATAATAGAGGTTGAAAAAGTGAAATGTTTGTACTTGACAACCCGGTCTGAATATAAAGACCAGATGAAGAAAGAAAATGTCTGGCGAACCATTGGCGAGACGTTGTGTCGAGATAGTAAGTATGGATATTCCTGTACATGTTCTATAATTATACGTATATTAATGGACATCGATAGCACTAAACTACGATTCTTATCAGTTATATAATTTCCTAATTTATGACATGAAAAAGGTCAGTGCATGCGGGCGTGAGCGCGCGTTTACGTGCATGTGTTTACACTAAAGACCAGCGCGGTCAGGTCTGGCGTTTTACGCAGCTAGCCTGCGTAACGTTTTACGGCGTTAAACGGCGTTTAACTGCGTAAAAAGAATAAACCCAGCTTAAAATATGGTTAAACATATTTCGTTAATAACAAAGTACATAACGATTCAACACAATTTACACGTGTCGTCATCAGATGAAATGAAGAAAGAATGTAAACATGAGAACATGTAATATAGGAGAAACTGTAAGGTAAGATACATTGTGGCGATTATCAATATAATCTTAGAAACACGACTTTCTCGAATATGACACAACCCTGCCTTGATTGGGTGATAGAGTATCACATTGTTTGATAGGGTATCATATTTATTGATAGGGTATCGCACATAATATCATGATATAAGATTCAAGATGTCAATTCAGGACACGATCGGGACTCCGCCTTTTCTGTTTTTAAGTACAACCCTTATTTGGGCATCGGTAAAGCTTGCCTTCGATCAAAATTTTTTTTTTATAGATAAAAATATTCACTTTATCAGCAGATTTCCGCACGAAATGTCGAGTATCATTTATTTTATTCTTACAAGCTCTAATTCAAAGAATGAAATGAACGAAGTTTTACGTCTCAACTTTCTGCATCTAATAGGCTGATGAAGACTTATGAATAAGTTGAAATTTTAAAGAGGCTATACTATTTCAATACAGCCTACAAATCCGGTTTAAAGGCTGCGTTCGTGTGTGTTATTTACATGTAAGAACCATACATAGTTTCATGTGTGTTATTTCTATGTAAGAACCATACATAGTTTCATGTGTGTTATTTCTATGTAAGAACCATACATAGTTTCGTGTGTGTTATTTACATGTAAGAACCATACATAGTTTCGTGTGTGTTATTTACATGTAAGAACCATACATAGTTTCGTGTGTGTTATTTACATGTAAGAACCATACATAGTTTCATGTGTGTTATTTACATGTAAGAACCATACATAGTTTCATATGTGTAATTTACATGTAAGAACCATACATAGTTTCATGTGTGTTATTTACATGTAAGAACCATACATAGTTTCGTGTGTGTTATTTACATGTAAGAACCATACATAGTTTCGTGTGTGTTATTTACATGTAAGAACCATACATAGTTTCATGTGTGTTATTAACATGTAAGAACCATACATAGTTTCATGTGTGTTATTTACATGTAAGAATGATAAGTAGTTTGGCATGTGTTACTGCCATGTAGGAATCATACGAAGTTCCGTATGACATGTGTCCTTGAAATATATTTTGGTAAGGTGCCAAGTTAACTATAACCCTTCATATTACTATGGTAACTTAACAACGAGAAGATTTCAACTCGATATAAACTTAGTGATGTCAATAACAAATTAAAATTCATATAATATCTAGAATAATTCTAAAATGAAGTGCTGATAAGTGTACCGAATGGCCCCTATTTACCCTAAATAAATCTACATCCTTAACAGTGGTTTAAATACATCACCATTAACGTACCGAATAACCGCACTGTTCTTATCTTCCCGTCTATACTATATATTGTAGATAATTATAGAACAATTATCACTTTCAAGGGATACAGCACAATAATAATGATATATCTTTATATATTGGAGTTGGCGAAACCAATAGCATAGTGACATCAACAATAACTATACTGAAACGTAGAATAATAACGACGATTTTGATCGCGACTATAATAATGTTTTTGATCGAGACTATAATAATGATTTTGATCGCGTCAGGATTCTAATCGCGAGTATTATAACGATTTTGATCGCGACGATCAAGATGATGTCGATTGCGACGATAATAATTTGTTTTAATCGCGACGATGATAATGATTCTGGTTCTGATTCTGATCGAGACTATGATAATAATTCTTAATCTGATCGCGATATGATTTTGATCGGGACTAAAATTATGATTTTGATCGCGACTATTAATGATTTTGATCGCGACGATGATAGTGATAAGATTAACAAACAAACAACAACGATATTGTAGCGGGTAGTGTGGTAACGATGAAAACGATTTTGAGATGGAAAAAATGCTGAGATGAAGATGGTATCTTACAATGACGACATTAATTACCAATGACGATATTAATTACCAAGTGACGATGATGATAATGATGAAAACGATGACGATTTGTCTTTGATTCTAGTACAATAAAAGAATATCTTGATAATGATCCTCACGACAAATAATTTGCTTATCTCCATTCAGAATCCTTCTTACGCATTACTATACGCGCTGTCTGTCATATAACTGAAGATTTCGTCTTAAACATTTTAGGGATGAATTCCTTTACTGTTGGGCGTTCTAAATCCTTGTAATTGACACTGTATGTTAAATAGATATGGATTTAAAAATAAACTCTAAAAAGACATGCGTTAAGATAATCACATACTTAACATACCTTAAATATTTGTGAACGCTCTACAAATATCGTCTATTATTGATTGTTCGAAGGTATTTTGTTATGATCCGTCAATGATTTAGGGTTTTTAGAATGTTTGGAGTTTCTTTAGTAACACGCTTTTCGACCATGACTCACCCATTGTGCTCGGGAGTTATTTTTGCTTTGATTGTTCATGATTTAGAATGACGATGTCATGACATTCGAGTGACCTTGAGTCGTTGCATGGGAATGTATAGAAACTCATACCAAAGTAGATACCACGGTCAGTGCTTCTAGGAGCCTGTCTGATGCCTTGAAAAGGTAACCAACTTCGTCGCGTTGGCTAACGTAATGGAGTAATGACTTCTGTTTCAGCCAACAGTCGTAATATCACAGATGAATGGCATGAGTATTAAGATCGAAATGAAATGAAAGCAGATGGTCCATATTAAACGTCTTTAGGTGTTTTAGTAGTCGGGACCTTTCACGAAACGTTTTACCTAATATCAGCAATTATATAAGAACGGCAGCAAGGATGCTGAGAAATGACAATTTAAAGTCTGATTAATGACCATTAGGATACATTGTTCTATATTCAACTGTTGACAGTTTCCCTACAACAGATATAATAATCATTATCCGGTCTGATCATTCGGGGTACTATACTGTAGGCGCAAAGACGAGTTAACATGCAATGATATTGCCCTTCTGTAGTGTCAAATTATCATCGAGAAGACAGCTTTTGAAAGTGCGGTTAACTAAAAATTAAAATAAAACGGGAAAATGTTTATAAAATATTGAAAGGATGAATTATTTTGTTTTATCAAATAATTATTCAACATTAAATAGTGCTCTTTTGACACTTTGCTATCACATTTCAATCTTGATAATACTTGTTGATTTTGGTCGCCGAGTAGTTGATCAATCCAAAGATAAAGACTCATCAATGATCACTGACGTCAACCAATCACAGTCTAAATCCGGGTTCTAAAAAGTCGGCTGTGAGATTTGAATTAATGACGTCATCATCAAGTCTGCCCCAGTGAGATCTTCATGATAATATTGTGCATCAAAATCCTCAAATTTTCAGTCTGTCTCCGCTAATGTCGCTAGATCGAACGATTTGGGGATTTTCTTTTTTAAATAAAAATCATCCTAGCACACATATTATCGTCTTTTGTTCTGATCACGTAGGCCCTTATATCCTCCTTTGGTGTCTGAATTTACAAAATGGATACATAGTTTTAACGATGGATTGTTCCCCGTTTTTCAGTGCATAGGCACAATAAAAAATACCTATGGCATAAATGGTAATGATTGTAAAAAATAGATTCCATATTATCCCAAATACTATGTTGTAAACCGATATAAACCTCCGATGAGAAGAGAAAGTAAAAGAAAAAATAACTATATTTTACAAGGATAATAACTTAGGTTCACAAATCCGCCCTGACAGGGATCCTTTTTACCAGCATGTCATTGGCCAAACCTCTTGGAATTGATCTTTCCCGGATTATCCGTACTAATTTACAGCGTGGTGGGTTTGAATTATAAGTGAAGCTGACTTATTCAAGGTTATCGAACTTTCACACACCGATCGGGATTAGAAATCACGTCCGACATTTTCAACGTATCCAAGCAAATGACGCCATGACATAAAGAACCAACGCTCTTACCGACTGTGCTATAGAACAAACACTCTAACCGCTGTGCTATAGAACCAACGCTCTAACCGCTGTGCTATAGAACAAACACTCTAACCGCTGTGCTATAGAACCAACGCTCTAACCGCTGTGCTATAGAACCAACGCTCTAACCGACTGTGCTATAGAACCGACGCTCTAACCGCTATGGTAGAGAACAAACACTCTAACCGCTGTGCTATAGAACCAACGCTCTAACCGACTGTGCTAAAGAACCAACGCTCTAACCGCTATGGTAAAGAACAAACACTCTAACCGCTGTGCTATAGAACAAACACTCTAACCGCTGTGCTATAGAACCAACGCTCTAACCGCTGTGCTATAGAACCAACGCTCTAACCGACTGTGCTATAGAACCAACGCTCTAACCGACTGTGCTATAGAACCAACGCTCTAACCGACTGTGCTATAGAACCAACACTCTAACCGCTGTGCTATAGAACCAACACTCTAACCGACTGTGCTATAGAACCAACGCTCTAACCGACTGTGCTATAGAACCAACGCTCTAACCAACTGTGCTATAGAACCAACGCTCTAACTGACTGTGCTATAGAACCAACGCTCTAACCGCTGTGCTATAGAACCAACGCTCTAACCGACTGTACTATAGAACCAACGCTCTAACCGACTGTGCTATAGAACCAACGCTCTAACCGACTGTGCTATAGAACCAACGCTCTAACCGACTGTGCTATAGAACCAACGCTATAACTGACTGTGCTAAAGAACCAACGCTCTAACCGACTGTGCTATAGAACCAACGCTCTAACCGACTGTGCTATAGAACCAACGCTCTAACCGACTGTGCTATAGAACCAACGCTATAACTGACTGTGCTATAGAACCAACGCTCTAACCGCTGTGCTATAGAACCAACGCTCTAACCGACTGTGCTATAGAACCAACGCTCTAACCGCTGTGATATAGAACCAACGCTCTAACCGCTGTGCTATAGAACCAACCTCTAACCGCTGATGTATAGAACCAACCCATAAACTACTAGTGGTTATGAACCAAATCTAACCGCTTGTAAGCAACACAAAACTTTAAACCAGTTGTTATCAGAATCAACCGATCTAATGGTTATTACCCAAATAGATTAGATTAAAGCTAACCAACATCAATAGAATAATCAATGGTTAATACCCAAATCAGCCACGATGTCAATGGTTACCAACCAATCAACCAATCTAATGGTTACTAACCAAATCAACCAGATTCTAATGGTAACTACCAAATCAACCAGATTCTAATGGTTATACCAAATCAACTGATTCTAATGGTAACTACCCAAATCAACCAGATCTAATGGTTATACCCAAATTAACCAGATTCTAATGGTAACACCAAATCAACCAGATTCTAATGGTTACTACCCAAATCAACCAGATTCTAATGTTACTACCAAATCAACCAGATTCTAATGGTTACTACCCAAATCAACCAGATTCTAATGGTTACTACCAAAATCAACCAGATTCTAATGGTTACTACCCAAATCAACCTGATTCTAATGGTTAACTACCCAAATCAATCCAGATTTGAATGGTTACTACCCAGAATCAATCAGATCTAATGTACAACCCAAATCAACCAGATTCTAATGGTTACTACCCAAATAATTAGATTCTAATGGTTACTACCAAAATCAACCAGATTCTAATGGTTACTACCCAAATCAACCTGATTCTAATGGTTACTACCCAAATCAACCAGATTCTAATGGTTACTACCCAAATCAACCAGATTCTAATGGTTACTACCCAAATCAACCAGATTCTAATAGATACTACCAAAATCAATCAGATTCTAGCGGTAACTACACAAATCAACCAGATTTTAGCGGTAACTAACCAAATCTTAAAGATTCTTATAGTTACTGTGCTAATCCACAAAATTCTTATGCTTATCAATCAGATCTAAAATCGCTTATGAACAAACTAATTAAATGGATTTTGCTTCAAATAAAATGCACTGCAATGAAATTGTCTTATTTTCTGTATGATAACAGCTTGATCGTATTGATATACCGTTTTAAAATAATACTATCGTAAGCAATGCGTCTAGAATAAAAGGTGATTAAGTACACTCGTTATTGGTTGGATCATAATATTTCTTCCTTTTTTTAAAAAAACGGTACAAGACTAATGATATGTAAAATGCACAATATAATTTAACCCCGTAAATGCGTTGCAGAGGTCCATCCTTTTGTATTGATATAGCTTTTTGCATTAATAATATCGAGGGGATCAGGTACTTTAACCATCCAAGCGATTAATGATTTTCACATGTATTATGTACATTGTCACATTATTCATCTATCCACGAGCAACAACTCGTTTTCTTTTCAATCAGATCAAACCCCTTCTATTGTTACACACGCGACTGTCACCTTTCACGTATTATATATCTTGTCCAAGGATCGGTCCCCACTTGTTCAATTTTTTAACATTCTTTTTATGGTCGATTTTCAGGGTCGTTTTAACAAAAGAGATGGCGAATTGTATAGGAATATAAGAATATATTTACATGTATAAGCGTTTTAAAATGAACGATTTTTATCGCTGTCGCAAATAAAGAGATGTACGGAGTACTCTTGTACCCTGGTATTCGCTTCTTCAATTGGCTTCTGTTTTAGAATGAATTACGGATTGCATCGACCACTGTCCAAAGCGGATAGATTGGAGATTATAGAGTCGGTCGCTTGTAATGATTGCTCACTTATTATCTAAGAGCAAGTACATTCAAGGTCAAATACAAATCGTACTTTAGAATCTTTCACATTGTACTTGCTGCAAAGAGTACATAGAAGTACCAGCATGTATGTAATATATAATTATTGCGAAGTGCGAGTGTTTATGTATATTTTTTAGAAACCATATATCATTACTGCAGCGAATAAAAAACAGAAGTCAATCAGGGCGAAAGTACATTCAATACAAATTGTACCTAAGAATCATAGACATTGTACTCAATGATCCTAAAGGCTTCAAAAACTTATTTATTGTAGACCCTTTATATTTATCAGAGTGATATCATCTGTAGACAGTTTAAAACGGGGTTAACTATAATACTGTATTATATTACAGTAAAGATAAGTAAATAAAAATACACCTACACGATATATCGTTACAGGTGTTACTTAGTGAAGATTCGCACTACCACGTTTTCATATGTAAACATATACGAATATCGGGCGAAATTACGGAAAATACGACGGAATATAATCTTTGTCACCATATCCCGTAAAGGGTATTTGATGCATTGAAGGAGCATTACAGTGTAGATTCGTTCTGCCATGTTTTCACCAAGGCTTTGATACTTCGACGGAGAGAGGTCTGGGAGTATAGGAACTTAGCGAGCAATTGGAAAATTCACTTTGTAAATCCTTAAACGTTTGTCATCCATGACAATGCAACCAAACAACGTTCGGTGCAATTAAAGCACCCCTCTTCCCTCCTTCCAAAGAAAGCAAAAGAGGTGTCTCTGGTTCTAATCCTCAAAGTTTACATCAATCGAACAGTGAAAGTTCATCTGAACAGAAGCAATGTCGTTATTAACTTAGTATCAGGGAAGGATAAATGTATAGAAAATGTATATCAAGTTAAATTGCTGTGGCATCACTCAACTTTCATTGCGGAGCATTCGTACATTTTATTGTCCTTCAAACGGTCCCGTATATCAATCACATCACACGCGGGCCATTGTTAGATCAAAAACGCAGCGGAATTACGGCAATGTATGGCAACGTGACGTATATCAGACAAATGGTAAACGAGTTCTACATCCCAATTGACATCATGAAGCAATACAATAAAACTATACAACCTCCATTCATCTTTAGAAATGTTAGTAAACGGAATTTTGCTTTTCTGATTGTTAAATGAAGATGTACAACGTTTAGCAAGGAAAGTTCTTCTCGACGTCAATTGTCAATTACTTATCAATCAATCATTAAACACAGTCTACAGGCCGTGGAAACCTGGTAAAATGCGCCTGAATGATTCATTCCCGTTAGTCCATTTGTTGTAAAAAAAAATCAGCAGTTTTATTTACAGAGTTGTAAAAAAATCAGCAGTTTTATTTACAGAGAACGATTTTATTTGATGTCAAGTACACAGTCACTATTCATATCAATACAGGTTCCGCAAGTTATTGCTGATTTGACCTAAATTTCCCGAGCAGAAGTGGTGTGATGATCAATTGGCGGGAAAAGTTTGTCACCAGGTGACGTAATCGAAATACCCAAAATAAGTCTCAAGTGAAGGTCACGTTATCAGCAGAAACAGAATTCTGATTGGTCGAACCTTTTCATTGGTTATCTCGTCTGCTACATAATGACTGATAGTAAGAAAAGTTGGAAAGAATTAGATAAATCGCTGGATAACAAATAAATCTTAAAAATTGCATTCTTATATATCCTAAGGTGAGTAAATGTACGATTCGCTCATTAATTTTTTTCAATGATATTTGACAGAAATAATGATAGAAAGCCGACTTTGTCGCCCGAAATTCACGTTCAATGTTAGACACCCACATGGTTGGAGAGTCAGAGGGTTCAAAAACACAAAGTTCTACCAGTTGGCTAGAATTGCAGAAACTATCCAGGGCTCGTTTCACAAAAATATCTTTAAAAAAATGTCTTGAGAATTTGAAAATGAGAAAAATTATGCTTGGGACGAAATTGGTCATAAATTTGTTTCTGAATCGGAGTCCAGAACTGTATTTCGCTCCTTCATTTTCCTCCGTATTCGTAATTCGGCAAAGTATACCAAATTCGGGCATGGACGCCAGTTTCTGCACAAATATATACAACTTGGTAAAGTCGTGCTAAAACCATCTATAAATTATTGTTTGAAATTGTCGATTTTATATATATATACGATATATTAAAAAATTATTTTGATATAGGATAATCAATAAATCCCGGATGTGGCACTACGTCAGTGTAATTCTAACGAGAGTACCTTGTGTTTTGTCATAGAACAAACCATTCGGTAACGTGACTTTTACCGCTATAATCATTTTTTAGCATAAACTTAATTTAGTATGCTTCGGAAGGCATATAATTACCAACGTTATTACCGTTTGGAATGAGCTATTTTATGAAATTGTGAATAGTATGACGTATCTTATGAATTTTTATTGTCAACGTTTAACAACCCAAAATAGAATACTAATTTTTCAACTTTACATAGCAATTTAGATGTGTGGATTTACTACAAAATTTTCAAGTTATTTTAAGGTTGTCGTGATGTGCAAGATGCATTAAAACCAAATTTGCCAAACTGCTAAGAAAATATTATTTAATAACAATGACGTTTAAAATATCGTGATCTACAACTATCACCAATTGCATGAATGACAATTTGTAAATTTTAATCAAATTTAGATTGCACTGGTAAATAAAACGAAATAATGATTAAATGATACATATTCAAATGAACTAAAAAAACGTTTTGTCATTTGTTATTTTCTTTACAATGAAATAAGAGCGTGCAATCGTATCAAAAACGTTGTCCAAAATACAAGAGAAATGCAAATTACGTTCGAACTTCAAAATGAAATATAAGACTAGAATGCACTAAATAACCTAACGTTTTTTAAACTTTCAATTCACGCTTGGCCAACTTTCTTTGAATTGCTTATCTCTTTATTATTTTATGATATAAATGATGTTTGTTTAAACGAGTTTTTTGACAATGTTTCGCACCTGTGTTTTTCGTATATTTCGTTGTTGAAAATAACGTGTATTCAATTATTTTTATTAAAAATTACCTTTAGTTAATTGGTTCATTTGCTGTTCACTGGAACGTATACAAAGAGTAGATTGTGTAGACCATATAACTGTGACAGTATAAAATCCCCCGATGTTTTTATCTCAGCAAAGTACTCTGAGCAGAGGAAGACTTTCGTCGCGATTTTAAAGTACAAAATATTCAAACAGCAAAACTGATTGTAAATTAGAATAACAAAACCACATTTGATAAAGAAAACCCCACATTTCATTTTGTAAGCACCACGTTTTGTTGGATTTTTAAAAAGGAGTAAACATTCGGAAGAAGGGGTATTGGTTACGATTTTGTGACAGACACCAGTTATAGTGCTGGGATCCTGACGTCATTCGCTTGATACGTCAAAAGCACTAATATAGATGAAATACTTTTTTCTCACAAAATATTTCTTTCGGTTTTATATAATTTAAAGACATGATTTCCAATAGTTTCCCATAGTAACATATAGTTGCCCATAGTGACATATAGTTGCCCATAGTAACATATAGTTGCCCATAGTAACATATAGCTGCCCATAGTGACATATAGTTGCCCATAGTGACATATTGTTGTCTATAGTGACATATTGTTGTCCATAGTGACATATAGTTGCCCATAGTGACATATAGTTGCCCATAGTAACATATAGCTGCCCATAGTGACATATAGTTGCCCATAGTGACATATTGTTGTCCATAGTGACATATAGTTGCCCATAGTGACATATAGTTGCCCATAGTGACACGTAGTGTCCCATAGTGATCCATAGTTACGCATATCATTGTGTCTAGACAATACTGTAATAAAACATGTCGACATGCGACAAAAAGCATCTTCATAATTTATGTTATAATTTATAACACTTTGGATACGACCAACCAATGGTGGTCGTGGGTTCAATATCATCTAACGGTGTTTCAAAGTCCGGCGAATCTTTAATTCGGTAATATTTATCCTTCTTTGACCCAACACAGTTCTGAATGGGTAAAGATTATCTGGAATGAATCATTACATTGAGGGTTACCCTAGCAAATTGAGGATACAAAGGTCCTAAATTGGGATGTTCTTGCAGTACATGTATATGATTGTATCTTATTTTTATTCGTTTCGGATTATCCCACTTCACCAACATTAATCATCCGATCAATCTAGGAACCTACAGATAATACTAGCTATCTATGATTATTTGCGGTCATTAGTCATCGGTTACAGACCGTATCAAAACAGTCGGATCAGTCTCCTCTAGTATCGTCAGTCACAAGAACTCACCCTACTAACGGCTCGGGTTACACTCGGGATTTTTTCATTTCATTGATCCATCCTTGCCTGGTACAGTTTTCTTAATTCGAACTTAAAATCCGAGAGTTAACTATTGTTTATGATTATTTACGACGAAAAGTCAATTGTAACCAGCTAAACAGCAATCCTTAGTATCATGTAAAATAAATGCCCCCCCCCCCCCACTTTTTGAAAATTCGAATTAACCCCAACCTACTCTGAAATCTTTTTTTTATGATTATTTGCGATGATTAGTCAGTCACTGTTTACGGGAAGACATGACTCGAAACAAATATTGCCCACAACTTTTAAAAAAAAAAAATAAACCCCTTGAATTCAAGGATCGAATTTCACATCCTACATTGTTCAAACTTTGATCTGATGACATCAGAATTTACCAAAACCGAAAATAACCTGCCACAAACAAGGTGTTTATTTTTCCAAAGGGGTAATCCTCCCCGAGTCTCATTAGTGATTTCCAATGGCATGGCCTGGCGTAGTGTGTAGTGGGACTGAATTTAAAAGCGGTACCTATTTATTCTAATTAACGTCAGTAAAACTGTTCTCAAACTTTTACAGGACATCCCTCCGTCCGATATCGTTTCGATCGGATCCCCCTACTAAACAACAAAAACAACTTCAATGATGCACATCACGTAAGCAATGGATTCGTAACCTCGGTACCTTATCGCCTAATGAGCTGTCCCTATTCAAAACGAAACGAATTTCCTCGGCCTACGCTGTTTGGAATAAATTCAAATTGAAAACATCGTGTTGTTTCGTATCCACTGCCATAAATGACAAATAAAACGAAAGAAAAATAAACAAATCCAACGGGCTCATAGTAAAATCGTGTATACGTTCGTAACCCAGATAAGACCCACATGTTTTGGTGTAAGTCCCGCCCACTATTTTCGAGCGAGACCTATTTGTGATGTACTGGGCTGACTGACTCACTCAATTTGACAGGTCGTCCTAACAAAAATAGACTAACACACGTTTTACCTTTACTTTTATCTCTAACGTTCTACACGAAAACATTAATAATTTTATAAGCGAACAATTTAAACTTATCATATCGTTTTTGGTTTTTGACGATCGAAGTTCGAAAATAGTTTTAATACAGTGATATATTCACATCCCGGTGATATTAAATTCTAGTGATATTCGTATTTAAGAAGGTAAGCTTGACCTTTGTTATAATATACCTTTATGTTTGCTATTACATATATCTTATACTTAATACATGTCGCGAAGTGGTATCGTGTGCTCAAAAAGGAAACTGTTTGCATTGAGTCTGTCCGAAAGGTACCAACTGTTCACTTCATGGTATTATGGGGTCGAGTTGATCGGACTAGTTTGACTGATCACAGAGTGGCACCAGGTGTTCAGGAAGATTTCAGATCCAGACTCTCTGATCTGTTTCACAATTACTGATCACCAGAATTTGGCTGCTGCAACTGATCTTGATTTTTTACTTTGATCTAAGATCGGTTGATCGCAGAGTGGCACCAGATATTCCCGAAGATAGATCATAGTGTAATGCTCAAAAACACCTAATCGCAGACTGGCATATTGAGTCCTTCAAGAGGCAGTCTATGACTCGTCTTGATGGCACTTACCATACTTGGCATGTACCACTAACTATTCGAATGTGAACTCTGTGATGGGCATAATCGCACTGGTGGTCCATGGTGCTTCTGAAGAAGATAGAGTTACCTCCATGTCCTTAAAGACCATTGCCATTTATCTGTGTATGAGATAATACTAGCCTTAACTCGACAATGATTTAATCCTAGTATTAATGACAATGTATTTCGTTACCTGTCTACAATAAGAATGACTCATGAAGAGGTTTAGATCGTTATCTGATGGGCTACATTAACTGAACTGTAATATCGTTCATCTTCCTGGTGTCCCAGACCTATATAGTAAATAGTGTGAGACGGAGCTGTCTGAGCCAGCTCACTTTCCCCAAGAACCTGATATAACTCCAAGAATGAGATTTCTCAACTCTGTGTCTACAGATTCCTACAGCTTCGAATAACCCCATTCTTATGTAGCGTCCGATTACCTGATTCTATTAAAGACATTTCAGAAAACCTGGTGCCACTAAACGACCCAGTTTCACTTTCAATAATCTAGGTATTCGATTGTCTTTAATTTCACCTCAATTCTGATATCCAACATAGTTAATAATGTCTCCTAACGAAATCAATTCAATCTATGAATCCAAGAAACCGAGAAACTTATTATTTAAAAAAAACCCGAAAACCTGACCTTGTTTCATTAATAAACGTTGAAAACGTAGTCAAACGAACTCTATCACCTTTCCCTGATTAACCCATATAAGCCGAATAGATGATAATCAGACCCTTATTGGGTTAATCATCGAAATCTTTCCCTTTTTACCGATGTATAATACACCATTACTGTCATACATACACCACAAGTTAAAGTCTAGGTAGAGCGAGACCCACATATCTTACGTAATTATTCATTAATTTAACGTATTTGTCACGTGACTCGCACCAATAAATGTACAGAATCAGCTGTGTTTCATTCAAGACATTATCTATTATATAACCGTTATTATGATCTGACTAACTTGAAAACGAATCCAATATTATTTCTTTTCACCTATATATAATAGTATATGTTATATGGGGATTGATCGCTTGAATTAACGCCATTCAAATTTCACATCCGATATCTGTAAACGGCCAGATTATGTCATAAGCATCGAAAATGATATTCAAGGTACTTATGCCTATATGCTAATAATATTATTTTGGTGAAGGTAATGGGGGGGGGGCGGCTTTGATAAGGAAGGGTTTGACGTTTCTCAATCCATAGATCCGTTTGAGTAGGCTATATCATTTGAAGGTCATTACGTCACGAATATAAGTAATACATTAAGAAAAAGGGCTTTCCCTGACCCAGATAGGATTCATTCATAAATTCAGACACGCTTTAAAGTTTACAATATAGATAATATTATAAAAGTTGAATATATATTATGATATATGATATCTTTATACCGGTCTATTATGACGTTTATTTAGTTTGGATTTATCATCTTTGAGTAACAGGTAGTGATAACCTACGCAGCTCACGATCGTGCTTTCATTGACTTTAGAACCGCACGCAATCAAATTGCAAATTGCACATTCAGGGTCGTGGGAATAGGCCGTGTGATAAATCGTAGATCTATAAAATTATATGATACATCTGTAAAAAAATATTCATGTATCACACAAGGAAGCATATATATGAGTCAAACTTTAGCAGGATACCCATGCCCATATATGGTCAGGTATAAATCTATTAAACAGATGATGAAACTCCCAGTACAACTGGTTCTAATTGCAAAAAATACGACTTCTCGGTCATTTCCTTGAAATTGTCAACGGACCTGATGTCAGATGTTCATTCTTAAAACTACCACGGGAGCTTCTTGGAAAGGAAATAGCCTTGAGATTCAATGGCTTGTGAACTGGAAAGGTACAATATCGGCTAGTGATTTGGTAGATATTCATTCTATCATTTATTTACATGTTCATTTCTCTATCATTTCAGTGTAATGTATCAAGATCTAGATCTCTTCTGTAACTTTGAAATGGACCATACAGTACCACAAGACGATTTCCTGCCGTTTCATACCGGAAATGCTAACCTCTATTATCAAAACCAATCATCCAGCTCCTCAATTGAACACGTGACCTACCAGCATCAAGGGACACCACCACCTCCACCGTCCTATTCCCAAACTGTTAACACGAGAAAAAATGCCAATACAGATCTATTGGATGATATCATGACGTGTATTGAAGCTGAAAGTACTAGAGAAAACAGAGACGGAGGTAGGTACTCTTTTAGGAATGTCCAAAACGTTCCTTCAACGATACCCACAAAAAGTTATTGATCAAGAAGTGCATCAGAATTACCAGGGGATGATTTGTCAAATGGTGGAGATCCACAGGTAAAGGTTCACTAGTAAAATACCCAAAGAACTGATGAAACCAATTACGACAGACAGTAGAGTATGTACTCTCTATCCATCAGCATTTAAATATCATAGCAAGTAAGGGCAAATTTGGTACTGATGAGACTGATGCTTCCCAAGATGAAGCAAGCAGGTCTTAGTGAGACTGATGACACTAATTCAGATGTATCATTTTCAATTCTACCTCTAATAGTTTTCGAAGCCTATTCCGCAACGTTGGATGATGTACAATTTCATTGTTATTCCAGCACCCAGTCCAGCCTGTTCAGTCAGTTATCCCAGCCCACAGAGAGAAGATATTTGGTCAGATGAATATGGTAAGTTTCTTATCAGTAACAGTGTGAATATGTACTTATTGAGCAACAAATATTTATCATGTTTAGGATCAGACAAATGTTGAAACGGCCATATACACTAAATAACAGTTTTTAAATCTCCTGCAATATGATCAATAGAGCATTGGTGACGTTTATTACTAGTAACGTGTGATACCAACATTTGCAAATGTTTATCATATTATAAAGCATCAGTCAAATCGGTCATATATACTGACTGATCACTGTAAGATGACCTCTAAACCTCATAGCGTTTCTTACTAGTAAATTTTACTAAATATTATCTTTCAGTGCGAAACCTGGAGAGAACACAGAAATCCAATGCTGACAAACAGCGAGAAATGGCTAGCTTAGTTTTAGCAGGTGAGCTTCAGTTTTTTCATATTTTCTTTACATTTTCTGTTACACTATCTCATGTGTGTTTACCAGTCCCTGTTCGTTTTTTTTTATATCAGAGGCTGTAGCCTACCTTCCTTTGGGTAATTCTCTGTCTTCATCGGACCATATGGACGTCAATGGGCTTTATTCACCTGTCTAGTTTTCTTTTCCACAGCAAGCCTTAGACAAAGGCATAAACTGGAGGTGAAACAGATAGATCCTCAAGAGTCAAACTTTTATTCATGGGCTGTTCATTTGATATTTTTCAGGCAGTGGTCAGGTTCAACTATGGCAGTTTATCTTAGAGCTTTTAACCGACAGAGTCAACGAATCATGCATCAAATGGGAAGGTCCTAATGGAGAATTCAGGATGGTCGAACCGGAGGAGGTAGCCAGAAGATGGGGAGTTCGTAAAAACAAACGAAACATGAACTACGATAAAGTCAGCCGAGCCATGAGGTATTATTACGATAAACAAATCCTGAAGAAAGTCCATGGTAAACGATACACTTACCGCTTCGATTTCCCAGTGATTCTGAAGCAACAGCAATCCGGTACCAGTCCAATCTCTGCCAGTAGTGTCAACGTATACTCAGCACCCCGTGATCTCCTTCATAGAAAACTTGAAGCAGCAGCCATGCCTCAAGCCATTCCGAGAAGCTCCTCTTTACAAAGTCTCCCAGAATCCAACAACTCGTGGCAAGAGTCACCTCTTAATGATGTAATGAGTTTTGATCAGGTCCAGCAATCTTTGTCGCGCCCAACCACTTATTACCCACAAACAAACCAGTCCACCCTACAGCAGTATGATTCCTGTCGATATTATCCTAACAACGTGGCACAACACTGACTTTTTCAACCTTCTGTAACCTGAAATCATCCATTATTTATACTAAATGATTATTAATCAATCTTTGAAACCGGTTAAAGCGGTGGGAAAGCTTCTGAAGATGTAGCTGAAAGAATTCGACACGTGAAGGTGTTGGTTGGTATGCCATATTAAGAACAATTGTGGTGAGGTTGGTTGCCATATTAGTCTACCCTAGAAGAGGGGCTTTGAAAGGCTGTTTCGTTATTATGTTTCTTTTTAATTATAATTTTATTCTGTGCCATTATAATTTTTTCTGTTACTGTCTCTGTTTGGGACCATGCTCACATAGTGCTTATTATCTGTTTAGTTGTTTTTCTGTTATCTTTTATGATTGTCACATTATGTTTTCAAGAGGCATTTTCATTGGTTCGTACTTGTTACTTTCATTGTGCCATAAGATAATTATTGTTGCCAATCACCTTAACGAACTTGGAAAAGGAAGTGCCCTCATTTCTATTCGTTAATTCTATGAACCATTATAAAATGTCTTCATATCAAATACTGCATCATTCTATATTCAACTTTAAAGATTTTAAAGAGGTTTTCTAATCTTTTTATGTGTATCGTGAACACTGTTAATATCAATTTGCACCATTCCAATTGTATTTGATACGTTTGTACTTCCTGCAGTTCCGCTAAGATTAAACGTTTTTTGACCTCACTTCTGTCACGAACCTTGTATGATTAGTGAGGTCACCAAACAATTGGTTTTTGTGAAAAGTATATGAGCCATGAACGTCTGATTGGAAATTGGAATGGTGATAATTGATACTATCTGTGTCCCTGATTAGCAAATCCTTTAAAAGTGCCTTATGTTAGTTGTATGATAGATACTGCCTCATTGGATTGGTCATATATTCAATCATAGATTCTTATTATTCTGGAGGAAGGACGCGATGTCTAAAATAACATATCATATATATATCAGATTGAGATACGCCTATAAACATTTGGTTTCATTTATTTTCTATGTGTTACTTCACTTATTTACGATCTGACAACATCTTGCTTACCATCAAGTTTATACTAAGGAATTACTATGATCAATCAAAACTAGTATTAGATAATCTATGATTTTAGAGTGATTGGTTGGTAAGTTCATTAATTCACAAACCAAACTCTCTGTCATTAGGTTTTACACGAGAGAAGTAAACCACAGGAAATAAACAGAACGAAATATTCAGATCTATTTTGTGATAAGACTGAATACCCTTTGATCTCATATTTAAATCATTCCAAATAGCCTTATTTCATTTCGATATTTCGTTGTAATTTCGCATAATATTTACGTTAAAATTCAAAATTTAAGTTCTTTGCAAATTTGTGTTCTACAATTATGTGTTCTGTACGATGAGCAAAACTCCAATTTGTATTATTACTATTAAAAGTTCCTGGGTAAATCTTTCGTAGTAACAGTATTACTGTGTTGAAATATACGAAATAAGGCTATTGTTCTCAATGAATTGTTATTAACAAGAGTATAAGGTGCTGTTTTTTTTTACCAAAATTTTATAATAGTGCTAAGGGGAGACGTTGATGTAATTTTGCAGTTTTGAAAATATCGAAACATTCCCCAATAAACAGATCATGAGGAAATCGCTCAGCAAAATCGTGAAAACCTACACAAGCTATTTGAAGTTTGATTATTGTTCTTGCTTTGAAATAGAAAGGAGTTTTACGTCCGACTATTCAAGACTCTGATACTGGATACGTGATTTTCAAACGGTAAAATTATGTCAACGACACCCTATATAATGATATAGAGACTATTTTTATATATTTTAAATGTTGATATTTTCGTAATGTATTATGAATTTATATTAAAATTGTTGTACAATGAAATTAAAAATTCAATATTTTTAAACGATTTTAGTTTTGGGATATTACTCATTGTCAAAAGGAAAGAAATTTTAACGGAATTAACGAACTTCAGGAAAAATATATGACATCGCCTTGATTGTCTCAAATAGGCACAGTTCATCAGACCCTCAGGTGATGCCAGGTGTTCCGGAAGTCATGAGCACAAACATCCACGAGCGAAAATGTCAATATAAACTTAAATAGGTCCCGTCATGTAATTTTGATCGACGATACGAAGGAGACAGACATAGTTTGTACAGTGCAGTGTTGTGGGTGGCCTAGATAGTCTAGCTTTGTAATAACGGTTGTTAAAAGTCGCTGTTCTGAATCAATCTAAACAAGCCCTTCCCTAGTACATACGATTATCGCTGACATAGACTCACACGAACACACATGTAGCATGTTCATTTAAACAAAGAGGCACTCAATACGATTAAAGGGGATTATTTTGCCAAAAGAAACATGAATAGACCTAAAAAACAACCTTCTTTAAGATGCAATGAAGGGGAAAATAAAATCACAATATTGATAATTGTCTGTACACGAAAAAATTTTGTCTTTTAGTTCGCTTTGTATTTACAGACGGGTAGAAATAGTAGATAGGTTTTCAGCGCCTAACTACATGTGTGAGCCACGGGTTTAAAAGTCGAAGAGTCCCCCTACAACTGTCCATTAATGTACACTGCATGGCTATGCTCCTCATTGACCCAATCACTTAAAAGGCAAAATTTAATTCAAATGTAACGAAAATATATTCTTGCACCTTATGCAATAACCGTACAATACTGCTTAAAAGGAAACATTGCTACCGTCATCTTCACAGTGATAAGATATTACGGATTTCGTCTTATACCTTGACTGCAATAGCCACCTTTCTTACATCTTGACAATGCCAGGTTATCACGAACTTCGCCTTATATCGTAATCGTTACACTACCCAGGTTTCTTGTTGCAGTGTTCGCTGGCATACAATCTAATCAAATCTCTGAATTACATAATACAAGAAAGGTGGTTATTGTAGTCAAGGAATGAGTACGAAGTTCGTAATCACATAATATTGTGGTGGAAATTTACTATTTGAGTGTGGAAAATACTTCACCAATATTGGTTTCATTTTAAAGTCACGTAGTTAACAATGGTAACCAATTCTCACTTTAAACTACGAGAGGTAAAGGTATTTGCTATCTAAACAAGCAATCCTAGTTTCATTACTATAGTTTCCCATTTGCATTCAATTCCATTTCTCCATGATTTACCCCCATTTCTCAAAAAAAGGATATCCTGCTGAAGATTGTTTATTTGAAACTCATTTCGGCAGCAGAAGCTATGCTTTAGTCAATACAAAGATTTCTGGAATTTTATTTTTGTTCTTCACATTTCATAAATGGTACAAAACATATTCTAAAATGGTCGTCTTGTCGCACTTGAGAATGAGAATAGAGATATCGTAACTTAGAAGCAGGGTTTCTTTAAATTGAAGAATAATTGACCGATTTAATGATTCATGTTCTTTTTGAAAAAAGGGGATAAAATATTTCCTTATTTGAAACTGTACACTTATACGACAATATGTTGTACAAACTGTACGTAACCACGCTAGACCTACAACAAACCCCCTTCATCTTATTCCTTACCAATCAAACTAAACCATTCTTTGGTTTCTACGGTTGGTTTGATTTTGAAAGCTTATAAATTTGGGTAAACATATAAAATGAGGGTAAAAGACCATTAAAAGTTACAAAAAAATGAAGATAAAAGCTAATCTAATGTGTTTTTTGTAACTTCCAGCTTTTATTCTAATCGTTATATTCCCAAACTAATTTTAAAAGAGACGGGGTACATTTCGGAACTCGAATGATTTCAAAACTTTCCTCAAATATTATTTAAAATTACGACACATTACTGAAGGTGAATCACCTTTTCCAGTAACATCAGATGTACCATCAGCAATAACAGAAACAAGAGGCAAACCGGCATAACAAACTAAATAAATTTTGTCGTTGTTTTGATGATTTGCGGTCAGTTTTGATTCAGTGTGGTCTATGACTAATTTGTAACGGTGATAATGGCAGCGAGAATGATATTTGATTTAATTGTAACCCTTGATATGATCGTAGGTGGACATTTCTAGAACACGATCACGATGAGACACCGAAATCCGGTTACATAATGTATGTACCAAGTACCAAAGCTTTTCCTCGAGCACATCTGTTGTGAGTTCATATCACGTTTGTGGTAATTACCCTTAACTGGATCATCTATTTCAAACTCATATTTCAATGTCGGTAACCCGCCGTCTTCACCGCCTTATTTCATAGACGAATAACTAATCCTCGACTCAGACAGCGATAATAATTTTAATACATATTTATTACATACACTTACAGAAATGTTACTTGTCTGGATTATCTAAGACTACAATAACAGCTATCTACTGTCGTCCTGGACGCTTTTCTCGATAACCGAAGAAATATTAATCACATTAGATAAAATGAAATGAATGGAGTTTTACGCCCTACTTTTCCACGCCTTATGGTTATCACATTAGATGGCGATTGCAGCTTCAAAGAGATTGTAAAGAGATTTCATAAATTTCTTGTGTATCAGGAACACTGATCGCATAAGCACTTATTTTAAGTAGAAACAAGTAGCCATAGACGTCTGATTGAAAAAATTGGAAAGGTTAAAAAATTAGTGTCCATGAAAGACATGGAAAAATGAGAAAAGCTCTTTACAATCCCTTAAAATATATTATTTTATCATTTTAAATATGTTCACAGCAGGCGCACTAAATCACCTTTGTAAGGTTCAAATTACTAGTATTATAGGGCAGACTAAATAATTCTTCCCCGTCTCAGACGTAGATTAAGAACATAATCAAATCACAAAATTAACATAGATAAACTTAAAGAAAAGAACAAGAAAAGTTGCAGTAGTCAAGGTACAAGACGAAGGTTGCAAGAGCTTGACATTGTGAAGGTACAAGAAAGGTGGCTATTGCAGTCAAAGTATAAGACAAAGTTTGTAAGAACTTGACATTGTGAAGGTACAAGAAAGGTGGTTATTGCTGTTAAGATATAAGACAAAGTTTGTAAGAACTTGACATTGTGAAGGTACAAGAAAGGTGGCTATTGCAGTCAAAGTATAAGACAAAGTTTGTAAGAACTTGACATTGTGAAGGTACAAGAAAGGTGGCTATTGCAGTCAAGGTATAAGACAAAGTTTGTAAGAACTTGACATTGTGAAGGTACAAGAAAGGTGGCTATTGCAGTCAAGGTATAAGACAAAGTTTGTAAGAACTTGACATTGTGCAGGTACAAGAAAGGTGTCTATTGCAGTCAAGATATAAGACAAAGTTTGTAAGAACTTGACATTGTGCAGGTACAAGAAAGGTGGCTATTGCAGTCAAGGTATAAGACAAAGTTTGTAAGAACTTGACATTGTGAGGTACAAGAAAGGTGGCTATTGCAGTAAAGATATAAGACAAAGTTTGTAAGAACTTGACATTGTGAAGGTACAAGAAAGGTGGCTATTGCAGTTAAGATATAAGTACTAATAGCTTGACATTGTAAAGATGTAATAAATGAAAGGTGGCTCTTTGGGGGGTTGGGGTCAATCAGTATCTGAACCTTGTTTAAAGGCCCTTTATATATATATACAAATCGCCTCAACGCCTACCAATATATTTTGAATATTTTTGAATATTTATAAGCTTCTGCTACGATATGAGTACAATCAACATTTACATTAGTTCGCACCCAAATAGAGCAATTTGTAACTCAAAGCGCTCTAGTCCGATTCGGCTGAGATTGAAGATGGCATCAAGGATATCGGAATTATCTTTGTCCAACATTACTATACCTACTACTAGACGGTTATTAAAGTCGGTTTGATTCGTACCATGTGTTTGTACTCGAATTGATAAGATTTTCTTTAAAATACGCGTTAGGTGGACATTGTGGCTTTTATTTGCATCATTTATCATTTCAAATTCCCAACAGATGTCTATGGTTCCTGTAATCATGGACATTTGATATGATTATTGCTAAAATGCCATTATGATAGTGGCGTCAAAGACTGCTTGGTTTTGTGAAATTGCAAAAAAGCATGGACGTCTGATTGAAAAATGTTAGGATACAAATCAATTTGCCAGATACAATTAAAAAAATTAATAAAAAAAGAATTTTTATGCGCCTGGTAAAGATGTAAAAACAATGTTCACTACACGTAGTTCTTGCACGATTTCGCACAAGGATAATAAAAATAATCAGAAAATTTGGTTGTGAACTGAATTTATTGTTTGTAGGTTTTCTTTTGAAATATTTAAATACAAGATCTGACGATAGTTATCTAATAATCATTACAATAGAAATCCAATTAAATATTATTTAACAGTGTAACTTAATAGTTCAAATGTTAAAAAGCTCGTCACGCCACATAAAGCATTAGTTTGACAAAAAACGTTAAATATATTTTAACCAAATGACATCAGAGCCTAACGGCTATATATAATATAACTTCAATCTGACTCATCGAGCTATACGGGGACGAATTCGACTCCTGGCCTAGTTTTCAAGGTTTAATAATTATGAACTATAACCACTGTGTCCTTTTGCATGTACTATTCTGCACCTTATAGTGTTTTTATTAGGTGACCTTATTCAAAGTCTTTCTGACCATTGTATTTATTTTAATATAGATATGAATAGCATTGAAACAAAGCGCTTCGAAAATCGGGCAGTTGCTAGAAAATCATGTTGCTCTCGGGTTTAGAATATCGCGAAATCGACCTAAGCCCGCTTGCTCCCGACCTTCCATTAATATGGTATCAGAACAACAGACATTTCGTGATCTAAACAGGAAAATGAACATCGAAAACGCTGTGACAATCATTCCGGTTCCGAACACATTTTTCCATAGATCTTAGTTCGAAAGAATGAAAAAGAAAATAGATTGCATTGACGCACAGAGTTTCAACATTATTATTTGTGCACGCACCATCTTTATCAGGTTATTCTCGACATTTATTGGTGCTTCACGACATGGTCTTTATGTATCACGACTCGTTACCTTCGTGATATTTCTATTTCCAAATGCACTGCATAAATAATGTTTAATGTCCAATTATGCCCATAATGTTTATATTAGTACATCTGCAACATGGGTAATTGTTTAATCGCTCGGATAGATAAGTCTTCCACGGCTTGTTAAACTCTCGAAACAGTTAAAAATTGGATCGGAAGAGAGCGCGACAATTTATGCCGCTTTTTGGATAAAAATTTTCATTGCACCATACATGACGTCATCCGTCTTCATCTGATGCAATGATAAGTTGATAAGTTGGGAACCGTGGCGGCGCCAGTGGGAGTGGTTTGCATCTCACCCTCCCACTCCCCTCCACAAATTAGGAAGTACGTTTACTATACGCTTTTGTCCCGATAATTCAGAAAGCACCAAGTCAATTTATAGTTCTCAACTCCGGTACTCTTTATTTACATGAGAACGCAAAGCTACTTCGCACGATTATTTGATACATACAATACTTAAAATGCACTATACAAGTACAAGCAAGGAAAGAAAACCCTAAATAGGATCATGGTAGAGTGTTTCACAAACTGCGCAGTAATCATTTCACGTCTAGTTTGCACCAAGAAAACTTTAAAGCAATTTTATAGCTCAGGTCGTCATATAAAAAGCGTCATTAACCGAGAAAAATCGATCAGCTGATCGTAATTGTCGACCTTGAAAGGTACACTAAACGAAGTTATCCACGTTTTCAATCTTAAATTGACGCTTTTGTGTTGAAACTCGTATAATTTACTACCGAATTTTACGCACATTAAAGTAGGTCAATGATCGTTTGACTGATCAGTCGCCGTACTTTCTAATACCCTTCGTTTGAAGTTTCGAAGCCACTGAGTTCGACGTCAACTTTTTTCGTATTTCTAAGAAAACAAGCCCCACTTTTACCTAGAATTGTTTTTCTAACAACGAAAAATGACTTGACAAAAAACATGAAATTAAAACAACGATGTTAATTGCGAAGATCAAAACGAGTCTAATGATTTACTACGAACCGCAACTGTCAAAAATATTAGTAGGACTTTTGAGGTTAGTGAGATCATGACGTCATGTAATTTATATATGTCAACTGTAATAAGATGGGAGTAATGTTTTACCGTTGTCCTTGAAACGAAGTGATTTGCTGAAGGACTTAAGCCTCGAATAGTCGAATGCGGTGTCCTGTGCGGTTTTTGGTGAGGGCTTATGTATAAAGTTGAAAATAGAAGAAGGGAACACATAAGTTTACGGGTACGCACCGTGTCTGGATTCGTACTTGTCTGTTGCAGCATCAACATTATTATCTTGAAGCTATAAGATATTTTTCCGCCAATTTCATTTCCTGCTTGCGACTCTACCAGTTACAAGTTATGACAAGCTGGGAACACGTCGGAAGTAGGACTTCAAGTTGGTAGGTAGGTCTTATGACAAGTTGGTACTGCCATACATGCAGCTGTGTATAAGATGCAAAGTTTGACATTGAATCGATCCAGGTGTCTGAAACATGCCCTGTTGAGTCAATCTCTGTCTCTTTAATAATGTACACCTGCAAAAGTCATATTCTTTATACCATAAAAAATTTCGTAAACTTGAAGACATTAGATTTTAGAATAGACGACTCTATAATGTGCATTGGTCACATCGTTAATCAGTCTATGTATATAAGAACTGTTTATCGATTCAGACATACCCATAGTCCACATAACTCATTAATGGGACAGATTCGCCAATCGTTTTACCAATCAAATTTTTCAGCTACGCAAATCAGTAATAGTGTTCACAGTTCACCATCAAAATTTGATCCTTAAAATCCACGTGTGAATTGAAATAACCTATGTTTATAAGTTACAATGACACTTCGTCATTTCCATAGACACTGAGATATATAGAAAATACATAGATATATATAGCAATAGAAAGTAATATTTCTAGGTATTTTTGATTATGCGATGTATTGAGTTTATTTCTAGTACTTCTGAACATTATTTACATAGGCTACATCCTAACCCGACCCAATTCAACCCTCATAAAAATCAGTCCTTTTAAGAGCACAATTTGTGGATTACGCTCAATTTTTTTTTAGATCATCACATGAATCATAGTGATTGTTGATTAATTAGGTGTCCAAACAACACAAGGAAATATTCTATATTCTCACCCAGTGAATACCAGGCTATATCTATACTTCAACGCCTCAAAGCGGTTTTGCGAGGTTCTGTACACAGTTGGTAAGAGCGTTGTTTTTCTACCTGACGTCATTTCCTTGGCTACGTTGAACTGATGGTGGTTGTAGGAATACGATGACCTTGAATAAGTTACCTTCATTGACCATTCCAGTCCTCTCAGCTTTTAAATGGGTGCTAATAATCCTGGAGAGATGTCAAGAGGTTTGGTAAAGGACACGCTGGTAGAAAGGAACATTTGATATCCCTGGAAATCATAGTAGTATCTTTTGCAGGGTAGTAGTAGTGACGTGCAAGACCAACCACCCCCCACCATCTCCCAACCCCTTCTATTAGTCTTTTCGTCATGTCACGTAAGAAAGGACATGCCTGTGGTCCCCTGGGAAATTTAAAAGGTCCCCTCCTCGGCCCCTCACCTTATATTTAACCCCCTTTTTCTACTTTCCCCAACGATTGTAAGTGCAGTTTGCTAACGTACAAGTTGTAGGATAGTAGGCGATTTGCATAAAAATTAATTTCTTGCTTCAGACCTCAGACATTTAGTGCACAGTCCTCAAATAGTCAGTGCACGATTCAAATATGCAGAAATGATTCATTGTACTTAAGCTATGTAGGGCCTAGGCTATTGCACTACGTCAACTTTCAGAATATCGTACGACCAGATGTGAACATCCTTCAGTGGCATGACTTTTTAATACCTTATGACTTCATATTTATTCTAGGGGAACTCTCACTGCACGCCTTGTCTGTCTTTGTTTAAATAATTCGAAAAAAAAAGATAAGCTTTATACTCCATTTTTTTCATTTTTGATTTTTTTATAATGTTAAGATTTGTGTTATGATTAATACATAGTGAATATAGAATATGAAACGATATCAGCTACAATTGAACCATTTATTACTCATTTTCTAATTTATATGCAGATTCAAAATATGCATAAGTGAAAAACAAGTTCAAGATGTTCGGAAAATTCCCAAAATTTTCAATGAGAAACTGCCTTTTACACAAGCTTATGAAATTTCAACCATACCTTATTAAGTAAAAACCATACGTAGTTTTGTGTGAGTTACATGTAAGAACCATACGTAGTTTCGTGTGTGTTATTTCTATGTTAGAACCATACGTAGTTTCGTGTGTGTTATTTCTATGTAAGAACCATACGTAGTTTCTGTGTGTTATTTCTATGTAAGAACCATACTAGTTTCTGTGTTGTTATTTCTATGTAAGAACCATACATAGTTTCTGTGTGTGTTATTTCTATGTAAGAACCATACGTAGTTTCGTGTATGTTATTTCTATGTAAGAACCATACGTAGTTTCATGTATGTTATTTCTATGTAAGTACCATACATAGTTTCTTGTGTGTTATTTCTATGTAAGAACCATACGTAGTTTTGTGTATGTTATTTCTATGTAAGAACCATACATAGTTTCATGTATGTTATTTCTATGTAAGAACCATACATAGTTTCATGTGTGTTATTTCTATGTAAGAACCATACATAGTTTCGTGTGATGTTATTTCTATGTAAGAACCATACATAGTTTCATGTGTGTTATTTCTATGTAAGAACCATACGTAGTTTCTGTGTGTTATTTCTATGTAAGAACCATACATAGTTTCGTGTGTGTTATTTCTATGTAAGAACCATACAGTAGTTTCATGTATGTTATTTCTATGTAAGAACCATACATAGTTTCATGTGTGTTATTTCTATGTAAGAACCATACGTAGTTTCTGTGATGTTATTTCTATGTAAGAACCATACATAGTTTCGTGTGTGTTATTTCTATGTAAGAACCATACATAGTTTCATGTGTGTTATTTCTATGTAAGAACCATACATAGTTTCGTGTGTGTTATTTCTATGTAAGAACCATACGTAGTTTCTTGTGAGTTATTTCTATGTAAGAACCATACGTTAGTTTCTTGTGAGTTATTTCTATGTAAGAACCATACCAATTTTGACTAACAATACCTTATTTTCAGCAACTAAGCTAGTTTGTAATAGTGTTCTAGACATATCGGTGTTACGGCGAAAACATATTTATAGAAATATTATGCAATTTTCGTACAATTCTAGTATTATGAAAGACTATTTACATATATTCAAGACTCAAATCAACCCTGTGAATGTCATACTATGACCTTAGAAGTGGGTCCTGGTCGACGCCCATCATTATGACCCCTGGGAACCCTAAATTTAATCCTTAAAAAATATGATCTCCGATCTTTACAATCAATAATTTGCATAAGACATTCAAAAGAATCTATTGACATGCTTAAAAACACATCAACTGGTTTTATAAAGCATTAGCAAAAATGCAACAAAAAAAAGTAAATCATTTAACGCCCAAGGAAATAATCACTACAACTTCTTTTATTAAATTGATTCTTTTTAAAGCGTGCTATACATTCCACTTCAAGTGGCAAAAAATCGCCCATTTCACACAATGATGTGTTAAGTTACATTTTGAATTTAACCATTGCTCATATTCCCATTAAGCAGTTAAACATACATATGTGGATCATTCGTCAATCTTCGGTATTTTCCGTAATACTGAATCTGCAAGGAATGGTGAATTCTGTTGAACGAAACATTTCACAATTTATTGTTAGTGATCTGAATTGACGCAAAATTCTGAATTTTATATTTAATTGAGTTTTACGTCCTATACTTCTATTTTATTGTAATTTGTCTTCACCAATGATCTACATTTTTTATCCATGTCTTACAATGATACTGTTTCAAGGTGTCTTCTAAAGTGCAGAAGAGTAGGACGTTAAACTCCAATCATTTCATTTCGACAGGAAGAAATCGATAAAGAGAAGGCTAATGCTGCTGTCCTGACAAAATGTCCACCGTTGCACACTGCATGGCGTCGTCGACTTCTTTACAGTGCAGAAGTGAATAATGAAAAATTCTAAGAAGTGAAACGAAGCATTAATAGTATTAAAATGAATACAGCGAATTATGCAATTGACGAAGAATTTGAACTATTTGATATTTTTATTCAAGTCTCATCATTAAATTAATATCAAATGAAATGAAAAGAGATAGCCGTGAGAGACGACCTTGGTGTATGCCGAATTCCACATTCATGACAATATGGAGTATTTATAGAAACTTGACGCATCGGGTTTTCTCTACAATCGTTAATGTTGCAAACATTGAAACCTTACTATTGTATCGATTTTAAAAATCTCACTCTAGGGTATTTTGAGTGTGTTTTTATAGGGGGGGGGGGGGGTAGGGGCGGGATGATGAGAGGTGGTGGTTGTTAAGAAGAACTAAAGAACTAAAAAGAAAATTGTCACATTTAATTTGCCCGGAATATTTGTTTGCAACCACTGCTATAACATCCACCCCACCCCCTTCTTTTCTCCAAAAATGGCAAGAGCGGTTTGCTAACGTGCAAAGTGTAGAATTGCACTCGATTCGCAATGAAATTAATTTCTTGTCTTGGTTTCAGTCCGGCGACACTGTATGTAGTCAATGCACGATTCAAATATGCAGAAATGATTCATTGTACTTAAGCTATGGCTAGGCTAGGCTATTGTACGACGTCAACTTTCAGAATATCGTACGACCAGATGTGAACATCCTTCAGTGGCAGGACTTTATAATACCTTATGACTTCATATTTATTCTTGTGAATCATCATTCGATTTAGTCAACCATTTAGCTAGCTTAGTGGCGTGATAAGGGGCTGAGACATTAGACCATACCCCATTTTCAGGCCTTTGAAAGGTCAAATGGCGTCCCCTCGGGGAGACACCCCTCACCTCCTCCACCCCACCCTCAAAGCATGTACTAGTTGCGCCTCTGAGCTTAGCTTAGCTATACCGAAAACAATGCATGCACTGTTTAGGGTACAATTCATGCAAATTTAAATTAGTTTTCCTTGGGATATTCGCAAGATATGAATGTGTTTTGCAAAAAGGTCGGTCGGATTTTGGATCAAAGGTTGAAAAGGGTCATCACTGCATTGCAATAAACATTGTTAGAACGCTTTGAAAGATAACAAATTTGAGTACAAAATATTTACACGTTTACACCTTATCGACCTCTGATAAACACTAAAAGCGGATTTTAAAAAAGGTCACTTAAAATAACCCTGGTGTGTACGATGGGAAAGAAATTTGACCTCAGCTGACTTAAAGGGGCGTAGTTTAGTTACCTAACCCATGACGTAATCTAGGTCGATATCCGTATATGGTAATGACCATTTATAGCTACACCAATGAAAAAGCTGGTAAATTTATGAATGAAATCTTTGTTCTGTACGTGGTGACATTGAGACATAAATAGTCTGATACACTTGGTGTCTATTCTAGTGTTTTGTTAAATGTTATATGATATACTTCTATCTATTGACGTTATGAAAGTCGAAAATCGGCCAACTTTGACGTGCAAATCTACGGGTATCCTTATAAATAAATCAAGTTTTCTTATCTCTGGTTTAACCGATTTAAAAGAAAAACTTTTACATACAAAACTCAAATCAGGGATGTAAATAATATATCTATAATAGATCCAATCTCGCAGAGTATTCTCCTATAGAAGCACTGGCCTGGGTCTCAAGTATTAGGATATTATCAGGTTTTATATGATTTCAGCGAAGGGAGGGTTTGATTTTCAAAAATGAAACAGGCCTATTGAGAAATTGGAATAAACATTGTAGTAGTAAATACTATATATAGATTTACAGAACCCCTCCGATTCACTCTCTCCACTCCGTTTCGCTCTACTAGTATAATGTGTTATCAGAGATATTCTCCCATAGAAGCATTGGCCTAAGAAGGTCACACGTATATAGAGAATCTCTTAAAAATCTTTCTTGATATAAAAAATATCACCACAAGTCGATATAAGTGCAAACTTCCGAGACTTCATGGACGAGTGGTGATATCTTTTATAACAAGAAGACAAGTTTGATATTTTTTTTATCACCGAATATCCCTGTTTAAGAAGAACTGGCCAAGGTCAAAAGTAGAGACTAAGGACATCATGGTTGATTTGAAGTTCATTTTAGAATACATCGAATTGTAAAGAAATGTCTAACATCAGGAGAGATTTACAAGATAACTCTTGAACTTGCTCCAGTATGTGATAGATATAAGGATTACTTTCTGGAGGAGTTCGTGTTGGTGGGATGTTCTACGATAGAAATCTTCAAAATAGACCAACCCCCTTCAAACTACCTTACTTGTAAAAGAATCTGAAATATTGCCCACCATTTGGAGACCCTTTTGAAGCAAATATAATTCGGAAACACCAGAAAGGTATTCACTATGAAAAGAATCTGAAAAATGACCTCAAGACGATAATTATGGCAATCAAAATTCATATAAGTCATTTAAACGGTTAGTGGTATGTTAAATCCAGGGTTATAACAATCGTCGAGTCGTGAGGATCTACAATATTTTCAGAATGTTCGTCACGTTCTTGACAAGACCCAGTATTGGTGGTCGTGAGCGGTGACACTTCTGAATGACAATGTTGATGACGTTAGCAAAATATTTAAATTCCGGAAATTCTTTCTGAAGACATGCAATGCCTTCACATACTACCATTTCAGAAATGAGTGGAGTTTTACGTCCTACTCTTTTGCACCTAAAGGGCTATTGAAGACGGGTACGTACATGGGGGAAATTTTGTCAGGAACGGGGAATTAGCAAACTCTATTTTGCGAGGGATTTTTAACGTTAACAGCCTGTTGCACGGTTTATTGTCTCACCCGAACGACTAGACGCTGTTTCCATCTCCCCTGCCCTGCAATCAAAGGGGAAACCGGGATGACGTAACCTTTGTCGAAACTTTAGGTTAGCGTGCAGCAAAAAACTATACCTTACTTATGGATGTTCAGTAGCTGGTCGTCAACGGTAACGCTTTAAATTTTTATGAAAGTTTATCCTGACAAATTCTGTTTGAATTCATAAAAATCTTGCCCTTACACCTGTCAGACATGATGTACCTCAGGAACGTTCCTCAGGCGTATTTTACTGCATGTATTTTTGTAGCGAGACATGAAACATGTGAGTTTTTTTTTAATTTGCTGACGTCAGCATTTTTTTTCTCCCGAAAAATTACAGCTACGTTCAAAACACACATATAAAATGTTTAGAGTTATTTCTTAATTCAGAAATATGTAGACAGGAGGCCGTTAAATGTAGTTATCACGATCATATATGTCTCTTTAGCTTGTATTTCATGGTTCTATATTCCCTGGTCACACTGCACTGTAATGAAGGACCCTCTCTCTCCCTCGATTTCAAGATTTCGAGAGATTTATCGTCTAGAATTCTCCTGTTTCGTTCTTTCTCTTTTTTTGGGGGGAAAGGGGTGGGTTGTTGGTGTTATCATTTTTTAAAGAATTAAGCAATTTTTATAGAGTTTTAGTACTTCTGAATGCTAATGGCATATCCATTACCCATTTAACTCGAACATAGCCAATTGATCTCTTGTGTTTCTGTTTGCAGAAGGAAAGGACAGAAAGTTTTGTGTAAGGAAGTGTTTATATCCTAAATACATATTGGCTACTCTAAAGATCATTCACTTCAAAAACATTCACTATAGCGTGTTTCAATCAAAGCAATTATAGACTCCAAAGAATAAGTTTTCCATTCAAATGTTTTTATTGTGACAAAAATGAATATAAAATATACACGATTCATGTGTATGTTTTATTAAATCTTTTAATGGCTGTACCTTGTATTGTGTGTGGTTTAACTTGGTCTCCTAATGACTTCAGCTACTCTAATACACTCTATAACGTTGTAAAGGGATTGTAAGGAGATTTTTTAAACTGGTTATGTGTTTTGTACACTGAAAGAATTGATTTACATCTTTCAATTGCTTGTACATTAAAATACAATTTCTTAACAGTTCAATTTTCATTGAGGTTCATTAATAGTAAAGAGAATTTCCACTCTTCCTTTATTTATCGTGGACACAGATAGCCTCAATTCACATCATTCCAATTTTCATCTAAATCTTCTGCAATTCCACCAAAATCTAAACCAAATATTTGATGACGTCACTAAATCGAATTTGCTTTATTCCTGTAAAAATTTGTACCTGTTTTGCGACAAGTGACGACATCAATCACTTCGTTTTAGTTTAATTGCAGGAACCAACGACGTCTGACTGAAATTGGAATGGTACAAATTGATGCTATCAGTGTCCATGATACACATAAATTTTTAGAAACCTCTTAACAATTTCTGTAATGATTGGTAAGTGGTAGCGAGTTGGATTGTCGTCTTCTTGCCGATTATGTGTCATGGATTTGAATCCCCCTCCAGGTTAAAAAAAACTGCCTCGCCAGTCCTTTTGAAAGTCTGTCTTGTTTCTGTTTGCAATCCTTATCACGTTATCTTTTTTTGTTTATCTTCTGGAAAAACCTGCTTCTGCATAACTATGGACTGTACACCCACAAGATTTGACACACTTACATAAATTATAACTATGATTAACGTAAAACTGGAAAATATTTACACAAGAGTCGTTTACCTATTGTCGAGATACGTAAAGTCAATATTTATTTAACTCATCCCAACTTACTATTTATGATAATAATTCTAGCTGTATAACATGTTAATAATTAAGATAATCATTCCGATTATTCGACTGCCCTTCTGCACGTAGGAGATTATCACACCTGTAATTTAGAATGGTTAAATAAAATAAAAACATGGACTGAATAGTCATGTTATAACTAAAGATACGGATTAAGGTATATCCCACTCTCCGAACGTACGTCTTCAATCAAAATTCACCGTCCTGAGTTTCTACTTAGGTTTGGTCTTATGAGGAAGACCATGTAATGGCGACAGTCTTGTCTGCTAGAATAGCAGCATAAGCCTAATATTTTCCGAAGTGAACATCGAGTGGTCTTTTACATTAAGATAGTACTCAAATTGTTTTTCTGGATCAACAGCAGAGGGCATTCTTTTTCTTCCGTGGTATTTAACGCCCGATGCCGAAACCTCCCAATTTCGATTTACTTATTTTGACCGTTAAAAATCTTCAATCTATTCAGACGGGGCGATGTGATGATATATGTTGCTTCTAGAGTCAACTAGTTCTACTACATCCATCTTCCATCCCCAATATCCCTGCCTTTCGCTCCTCAAACACACACCATCTGTCCCAACCCTTAGAAAGGCTTACACTCTCCCAGTGAACAGAACAATCTCGAAACCTCATTTGACGATAACAAAAATGACACTATCAAAAATATTACATTGTTATCTATTTAATTGTATTGTATGGTAGCTGGTTTTGGACACGTGAACATCCGAGGCTAGATAGCGAGGGTTGGAATTTCTAATTGGAAAGATGAAAAAAATCCAACTGCCGGATCAACTCTCTTCGATCATTGGTTCCACGACTTCAGTTACATTACATCATTGTCATTTGACCAGATCTAACGTGTATCAACTACCCAACCAACAACACAGAATCTTCCAAATTGACCAATCCAACCATCAACACAGAACTATTAACAACTGCCTTGACCTGAAGCGAACGTCATATTGCACCAACTACCTAGTCTGCGATATCAGCATCCACTGGAAGCGAACGTTAACTTGTTATCTACCAACAACTACCTAGTCTGTGATATCAGCATCCACTGGAAGCGAACGTCATTTTGCACCTACTACCTAGTCTGCGACATCAGCATCCACTGGAGGTGAACTTTAAACTTGTCATCTACCAACAACTACCAAGTCTGCGATATCAGTTAGCCTGTCATCTACCAACAACTACCTGGTCTGTAATATCAGTTAACCTACCATCTACCAACAACTACCTAGTATGCGATATCAGTTAACCTGCCATCTACCAACAACTACCTAGTCTACGATATCAGTTAGCCTGCAATCTACCAACAACTACCTCTTCGGTGATATCAGTTAACTTATCATCTACCAACTAAACCTAGTCAGTGATATAAGCATCCACTGGAAGCAAACGTCTTATAAAACGTCCATCATTAAATTTCCGTTCTAATATGGAACTGTAATTTATTTCAATTATAATGAAAACTTTTTTGAATGCTGTAGCTTACTTTATCTGGTGCTTGACATATAAACACCCTGTACTGTTTCCCCCCCCCCCCCCCGCACCCTCTTTCAAACATATAGTGCATGTGTCATGAATAAGTTACCATAATAATAAGACTGTATTTAATACAATCAGAATAGGACATCATCATAGTTCTATTTTATAATTTACAATCTTATATCAGCAACCAATCAAAACCTGTCCTCTCTAAATCCTTGTACCTAGATCCGTCTTCCAGCCCGGCCCAGGGGGCGAATGTCCGGTATTGATTTTCAAATATTGATTACACGACAGTTTGTGACCCTTTTACAGCTGGAATCTTTTAAGAGTACGTTATTGCCACTGTTCTCATTGCACACTGCACACTGCATGACCCAATTAGGTGCAGAAATATAGGACATTAAACTCCATTCATTTATATATACATTTTTTTTTCATTTTGGCGTGTAACTTGAATACAAGGTCATAATCTTTGATTCGGTAACTAAAGTATAACATTAAATAAATTTGTGTTAAGTCATACAGAGAATGCACCACAAGTACACCGATTCTTCCCACGAGGATTGTTTAGACTTGTTTTGACCACACAAGTTTTAGTTTCAAAAAGACCAGAATGATTACTTTGCTTTCCCCTTAAAGGGACAGTTCACCATTCGTTTGTCCAATCATTTCTTCGTTTTAGAACTAATTAGTTCCATAATCCATATATGTGTGTTCAGAATTATCAGATTTTGAAAGTAAAAATGACGACTTGATTCTTTGATATATAGAAATGGCTTATATAGAAATGCATAGTCAAATTCCAAGATGGACGTATTTTTTTACGAATTATGCAGCAGTTTTAGTACTGGTAATTCTGAAGACTATTTACAGATATTCAAGACCCAAGTCATCTCCCGAAAATAGATAGCTAATCTGCAATGAAGGGCAGTGTTAGACCTGACTGTAGTGGTTACGTACAAGCCAATAGCTAATAAAAAAATACGAAACGAAACTAATAAAATGCGAACGAAAGTTAGGTCTATATTTTAATTAGACTGGCGAATCTGTCCCTTTAACTGAATAAACTTGCGAGTAAACGAGACACTTTCAATTTGAATTGGCACTAATGTAATATTATTAACAAAAGGCATTGTTGAATCTTCACAGGGTCAGACGCATTAATATGTGGCAACGTTGGCACATTTTTATGAATGAAATATTGTTATTGAAAGTAAGACAACATTCATTCACAAAAAGTGAACTTTGACCTCCTCTAGCTGTGGTGGTCTCAAATGAGGTACACGTTAAGTAATAACACATTACAATACATATGGCAATAAATGGAAAACCCACGAAGCAAGTACATGTGTTTTATGCATTCATGAATTTGCAATAATTGTACCTCCAAAACATGCTCTCACGATTAAGGGTACAACATCTTCACAATGTCAAGCTATTACATACTGCGTCTAAGGCGATTTGATTTAAATACTAGCTAGTGACTAAAGCCAACTAGAGTCGTGTCTCAAAGAATTTTACTATGATGGCTTAAAGTTTTCTGTAGAGGACTCATATTCGGTAGCATATAATCCAATACATCGCTGCATTTACATAAGCCTTATAGCTAGACATTGTGAAAAAAGTGGCTATTGCAATCAAGGTATAAGACGAAGTTTGTAAAAGCTTGACATTGTGAAGATAAATTAAAGTTGGCTATTGGAGTCAAGGTATAAGACGAAGTTTGTAATTGTTTGACGGAGATACAAGAAAGGTGATAATTGCAATCAAGGTATAAGTACAAAGTTTACAATAGCTTGACATTGTGAAGATATAAGAAAATGTGACTATTACAGTCAAAGTATAAGACGAAGTTTCTATAGCCTGACATTATGAAGATACATGAAAGTGGCTATTACAGTCAAGGTATAAGACACAGATTGTATATGCTTCACATTGTGAAGATATAAGAAAGACGACTGTTGCAATCAAGCTAATAAGCGACGTTGATAATAGCCTGATATTTTGAAGATTCATGAAAGGTGGTTATTGCAGTCAATGTGTTAGAAGCAGTTCGCACTTGCTTGACACTATTAAGATAGGGATAAGCGTTATCAGTCAAGATAGATAACTCCACTGCAGGACAGTTGGTTTAGAGAGGGTGAAATTTAAATTATTGAGGGACAGTTTCGCCATTCATTTGGGTAATCATTCTGTTTTTATCTTGTCAAGACTAAATTCTTTATTCTCAAAAACATGAAACTTTTAGCTAGGTAATCATTAATAGTATGCACACATCAAGTCCATGTGTGTTCACGGTTATCCGCGTATGAAAGTTGACAATACGAGTCGGTAGAATATATAGAAACTAGAAAATTAGAGAGTTGGAATAATTTGCAGGAAATGCTCGATCATTTCTAGTTCTTCTAAAGATTATTTACATTTATTCAAGACCCAATCAACTCTCGAAAATTGCGAATCGGTCCCTTTAAAAGTGTTTTTTTTTTTAAACTGCTGATAATGCATTTCAATATGACAAGGTACATCACATATCACAAAAACACAAAGATAATATTGTGTTATAACTTACTTCTTTAATCAAATCACATTTCATCACGATTTACAGGTGTCGTCATCGGGTGAAATGAATTGAGGGGTTAATCTGAAGATTTACAGGTGTCGTCATCGGATGAAATGAAGTAAGGGGTTAATCTGGAGATTTACAGAAATATAACAGTAATGACAACAATTAGAACAATAATGATCAGGAAGATAAACAGAGGCCAATACTCTGTAATTGAACAGAGGGATAAAGATGGAAGGTATGATAAGGGGGGTGGGGTCGTGGAGGTTGAAGGTTAACAAGCTATTTAACAAAGATGAATAATGTTGCCACATTTAAGGTATAAAATACATCAAGTAGAGTTATCGAACCTTAAAATCGGTGTTTACATCGATTAACTAGGTATATTGTCATAACTAAAAGCATAGTTAAAACTGATGAATATGATGTTGAAAATCGGACCATTTCCATTATCTTACCTAACGGGGTTTCATGAAAAAACGATTTCACTTTCTATATGAAGCTGGGACATAATCTGGACTACAATATCTATTTTTTCAATAAAGTATTTTTCCCACGGTAGCCTGTACGTTTTGGGAAAATCAGACCAACATCTCTTCCCCGACAGACAGGCTAAATCAGTCTGGGTTTTTCCAGTGTTCGTTAAGCAAGCGGAAACGTGTAATCCTTACTATAAAAAGTGTGAATGAATTATTTGTCGCCAATCCTACTTGGCCTATTAAATACACACTAGCGTATAAAAAAACAAAAAATGTTAAATCCGGTGCACATTTTCATTTGAAACGAAAGTTTGACTTCTTTTTTTTATCGGAAATAAAATGGAGTGTTACGTCCTACCCTTCTGCTCTAGTAAGCTCTAATGATACCCGGTGATGCTTTCTATCCAATGTCAAGCGATTTTTCAAGTCCATCGCTCTATCATAGAGTTTTCGGTGTATTGTCAGGCACATACATTTCCTTGGATACTTTGAGAAAATGGTGGTTGTGTATTCTGATCCCGATCGGCGTGAAAAAGTCCAATGACCTTGAATAAGTCATCTTCACTCATCCTCATAATTCCCTTTGAACCAGCAGTAAATGGGTACGGATAATCAATACCAAGAGGTTTGACCAAGGACCAGCGGGTAGAAATGATTCTTAACTGTGAACTTTATTTGTTATCCTTGTTAAATATAGTTGAACTTTCTTTCTGTCTGCCTATTAATCATAAAAAAATTACTTAGATCATCGTTGACAAGCTGAGTTAACAGTGGTGATACACGAGGTCATACACGAAACTTTATAATATATTGATCTCATCTAAATAATTATATTTACCGTTATATAGCCTACGGATTATTCCCGTCAGCGTTGAATCTCTTAATACCCTGACCCCAATAGTCAACTTTCATGTATCACGGAATGCAGTGGTTTGATTGGATCGTACGGTCGTGAATACAACCCATCACAGCCATCGAAAAAAGGCTGTAAACAATGTGGCTTTGTGTTCACGGAATCTCTTTTGAGTATAAATTCCTTAGCGTACATTCCAATTACAAACTTCCACGATAGGAAAAGGGGAAGGCAGTTATAAGGTAAGTACGTAAGAGCTTGACATTGTGAAGATACAAGAAAAGTATATATTACAGTCAAGGTATAAGTACGAATTCATAAAAGCTTGACACAGTGAAGATTCTATAAAACAGACGTGATGCCGCATTTTTGAATGAAACACATCCCCAGAGGTTAGGGCACGTGAACTCAGATTTAGGATCTAAATGTACGATTCACGAGATCAGTTAAAAATTAGCAAAATCTGACTCATCTATCAAACAATGTCAATGATCTAAATTGTTAATTGATAACCAAATTCAGATAGTACAGGTAGACGAACAGGCTACTGGATTACAAAGACATTTAGTTTACACGAGACGAAGTGGCTCAAGGATACAAATATCTTATTGTTTATCTCGGTACAATATCTGTATTGTTAACTATATAACTTATATTAAAAACCGCTAACTACATTAAACGATATAAGGAAGACGCAAAGTCTAGATTTTCGCTGATATTAATTTTTTCAAGTGGCTTGTTATTGTAGAGAGTTCACATTCTATTATTTTCGGGTTAATTCTTTGATATTTTAAGATTATTCAATGTATGATGACTGGACCTCTTAATGTGTCCTAACGCTTCATTGACTTTTAACAACCGTACAATAAATACACAAGTGTACACCACACGCTGTGCCCAGTCTGGTCCCGACCATTATCGAGGGGTGTTGGTCGAGTTGCCCTTTGTGCAAAACTAAATCTCACAATACCACTATGACCGTCCACGAAAGTTATTACCTCTCGTTTGTCTATATTTATTGTAAATTAAGGGGCCGTGTTGACGCCAGGCGAGTTAGGTACCAGTCATAAGTAAGTCATAATGGAACAAAGAACTCAGTTTTATTTGATAAACGTGGCGAAAATTAAATGAAACGAGTTTTACTTCCTACTTTACTGATCAATCAGGGAAAATTTGTAAGCGATCCGTAGAATGCACAGTCTATAGCACACGGGGAATAGGATACTTGTGTCATCCAAACGACTAGACGCTCTTACCATGTCAGCTCCCCCCCCCACCATTAGACCTTATTGCGTACAAGGAGAAACCGGTTTTGAAAAGTCGCTACCGCGGCTTCCAGTAAACATGACGAGAAAATGTCACCAACCATAAAGTACATAATTGGCCAGTTCTCCCAAAAAAAAAAAATTGTACTGAGCGAAATTGTACAATGTATAGTCCGAGAATTGGTCAATTCACTATGCTTTGTTTGATTGGTCCCGGATCCTGGGCCCCGTCTGACACAAAAATCTAGCGATAAGAACTTGTCGTAAGTGTAGAATATTACATTTAGAAATACTTCAAATTTGATAGAAAATTTTTGTGTGGAACGGTACTCCCTTTAAATAGCCGAATATAATTTCGAGTATCGAAAATCGGTCAGAAATTGATGTACCAGCACACCTTTATAAGTAACTGCACATTGCATTTGTACTCATTGACATACATCCATATTATCATTATTAGAAATCTTTTCTCCAATTTTCTATTACTCAACTGTTATTTCATTCAATACTGACCACAATTGGGCCACTGGCTACGCAATTTCTAGAAATCCTTTGTTCGTTTGAACCTGCGACCAATTATCTCCTGTTTGAATAAGGCCTACGCAAAGCAGATGTTTCCGCGATGGACTTAAGAAAACAAAAACATCATTTGATCAACAGTTCCTCGGCAGATGGAAATTTAAAAGGTCACGATCCATGGTGGATCCTGTAACGAATACAAAGTAAACCTACCTATTGTTATAAAGTTTGTCATGTTTTATGGTAAGGTTTATAAGGTTTAAATCCTGTTTAAAGGGAAATGTCTGCGTTATTTACTCTCTGTCTCAGCGTGTAGGTATTGATTTAAAAGCCATAAAATTTGACATTCTGCCCCCTTTCAGAGAGTCTGCATACTATTTTATAGTTCTGTAGAAAAAGTCGGCAAGAACGATGGTGCTTTTGTTTCCTTGGTTACGTCGAGAAAGTTTGACTGGGTTCTAATCTCGATCGGCGTATGAAAGTTCGATGGCCTTGAATAAGTCATGTTCAATCAGCTATAAATAGGTACAGATAATCCAGGAAAGATCAACAGGTTTGGCCAAGAACCAGCTGGTAGAAAGGGTCTTTAACTGTGAAACTAAGTTGTATCCTTGTAAAATATAATTGTTTCTTTCTTTCTTTATTTTCTATTAATCATAAAAATTCCCTTAAATCAGCGCTAACAAGTAGGAACACCCGTGGTAAAACACGAAATTATATATTAAGATTAGATCTGATGATATAGACGCATTATCTGAAATAAAATCGAGACTTTAGGGCTGCTGTTTTTTTATTATTTATAATATTCATTATTGACACTATCTAATTATCAAAGTTAAAAATAACCTGATTGATAATAATCTATCTTTGCTTTGAAATTAGTTTTTAAGATGAATCTACTTAAGCTTTGTTGTTTACTTTGAAATTAAAATCGTTTTTATAAGAATAATAAACTGCTTTGAAACATTATATCCTTTACAGTTAAATATGCCTTTGAGATAATATCAGTTTTGTAATCGTATTTCAGGGGCATATTTTGGAGCATATGACACAATATTAAAAGGTTCTATTGAAGAGATTATAAAGATGTTTCCTATTTTTTTTATGTTAATCAGGGACACTAATAGCATTAATTTACACCATTCCCTTTTTTTCTTCCAGAAGTTTTCGGTTCCTGCAATTTCACTACAACTAAGTATCGATGATATCATAAATCATATATCTCACACAGACCTTTTATTAGTGACGACATAAACCTTTTGTTTTTGAATTTCAGAACTGCAGGAACCACTGGCGTCTGGAAGAAAAATTTTACATCCAAATCTTTGACAGGCAGTGTTAAATCTTCAAGACAAAAAATGGTTCGATTAAGAGTCAGAATATCGGCATTAAGATGCAATAATGTCGGTATCATTGATAACCATTTTATGTCCATCAATAGCAACTCGCCTGCGAATTAAAATAACATTATGGGCAGTGACAAACAATAAGCATCAATGATATGAATTTGGTTATCAAGTTTTCTGTTATGATAACTACACCAACAACAAATTCAAATGTTACAAAACAAAAATTCTGTCCACCAATGCCACGGTATCTACCCAGTCTTATTTTATGTTTCAGCTTTTATTAGTAAATTGGTGCCATCAGTGTCCCTGATACACATAGACACCTTTAGAAAACCTCTTAAAAATACCTTTAATGATGGTTTCTAAAGAGCTTCTGAAAAAAGTTTCTTGGCTTCAAGCATAAAGGTATATCCATGTGATGCTTCTGGTTGGTATCACTTCATTTTGATTCGTAACCCTGTATTTCTGGTTCGTTTTGAAACCTTACTATATCTTTAACTTCATTATATCAGATGAAGAAAAATATTTGCAAAATTGTTCGCGCACCAATAAATTAAAAAGTAATAGAGTCGTCGGTGCAACAGTATTGAAGATTATAAACTAATCATATGGTCAAGGAATGAGGCGTTGTCTGCAGTGGAATGTGGGGAGGACCATCGTATTTGCAATATGAAAAGTCATACAGTTAGCTCAAATCGGGCTGAGTCAGTCAATAATTTAAATATTTTTAGCCATCCGTATCCCTATAAAGGTCTCGTTTCAAAACTCACGTGCGAAACAGGACATGTGGTCGATTTGGTATGTCATATTTATCTTTTATTGTACCGATCAACTTACATACATAGTAATACAATGACACAATCAATTATGAACTGCGTCTAAAACCTTGACTGAAAGAACCACCTTTCTGGTTGTATTCACGCTGCATTTGCAAACTTCTAGGCTATAAGCAAAGGTTATTATTATAGTCAAGGTATAAGACACCGTTCATAATACCTTGATATTGTGATGATGCAAGGTAGCGATTGCAGTTCCGCTATAAGGCGCAGTTACTAATGCCTTGGCATCGTGAAGATGCAAGGAAGGTAGCCTTTTCAGTCAAGGTATAAGAGGAAGTTGGTAATGCCTTGACATTGATTAGATACAAGGAAGGTGGCTATTGTAATCAAGGCATAATACGAAATTGATAATACCTTGATATTGTGAAGATACAAGAATGGTGGTTATGCAGTCAAGCTACAAGACGAAGTTGGTAATACCTTGACATTGTGAAGAAGTTGACATATTATTACAATGAGACAATCAATGATTTTACTTATTATAGTTTACCGTCTTATCATACCAGTCATTTCTGAGGAATTTCAACTATTTAAAGGAATTTTACCATTTAGAATAGAATCTCTATATAACACAATATGTCCACTAAACTAAGTAATAATTGAAATGCTCCGCTAAGCATGTTTCAAAATTAATCATTTTATTGAATTTTTACTTAGTTTTTTTGCTAAGCTTACCTCACCTTCGTGTCATATTTTAAACAACAGGTGTGTACACTGACTCTTTTAAGTTTAAAAATTCAATTTTTTTCTTTGTCATTCTTTGAGGTTGTATACCCTTAAATAAATTGTCATATCTGAACATGGGGCATAAAATTAAGTTTTTGAAATCGTGACAATACAAATCTCAACAATTAATTTTTCATCGATTAAAGAATTCCCGAATCCTTTTAAATTACAAAAATTAAATTAATTTGAGTTCCAATTCCTTTCGAAATGACTCCATAGTTCCACTTAGAAGTACGATTTGTAGTTAATTGTAGATATATATATATATTCTTTCATCCATTCACTTCATTGCCAATGACATTTTTAGCGATGACAAGGTTTTTCAGGGACGCATTTTAAATTCCTCAGTCGGAACAAAATTATGAATACAATGTAAAATTGTATTGATTTCAATCCACATAAGAAAAGGAAAACAAATAACCACAAGCATTGATAAATTAACGACATGACTCAGAAACTATCTTCAGAGTCGCCATCTTTTCCTGTAGGATTGGTCTCAATATCTATATCAAATTTTCTTCGTATTTCATTTTCTTCGTTTATTACACGTTCGATAACATGTTAATTTTATAGAAACTGGGATATATTTCCAAAGGTTTGTGTTTTTTGATTCTATTATCGATTAATACTCATAATGATAGAAAAGCTCCGATATAATAATTATAGTAGTAAGTCGCAAAATAAAACTAAGAAATTTGATAACCACATTTTTTTATGATATTAACTGTTGGACAAGTAATTTACAAAATAGGCAAAACATTTTTTAAAAGGATACGATGTTTTATTTATATAAAAGTATACGTAGTAACATAAATATCGCTTATTGAGAGATGAATCAAACTTCTAAGTTGTTAAGTAGGCGCTTTACTTCATTTTGTATAAATTATCTAGTCGATACGTATAATATAATATATACCTTCATTTTCATGATTCAAGATTTTTATTTTAACAATTCTTAATAAATATAAAAATAGACTTTTTATTTGACATGGGTCAGAAATAAGTCCAATACACAGGGACATGGAAACAATACAATGAATATTATCAAAGACTTGCATGAACATAATTTTTGAATTATTTAAATCTAAAAATCAAATTACATCAGCACGAGAATATCTCTACAACAATTTGGAAACAAATACTTTTCTTAATAAAAAAGTATTTTAAATTTTATTGACATATTTAGGTTTTTATTTATTTTATTAAAT
>CM060202.1:24151988-24171586 GCA_030562195.1 Nipponacmea schrenckii | reverse complement strand
TCAAGGTGCCAAATTCATCATGACTACCTTCGGCAGCTCATTCAATTTGGCAAAAAAAAAATTCACAGATTATAGGTGTGGTAACCCCTCATAAGGTTTTGTTAGAATATATATATTTTTTATTCATAGTATTTTGTTATTTTATATTTTAATCCTTATCTAATGTTTTTAAATTATATATCCTAGACCAGTGCTCTTAATAAAATATTTGAAAACAATCCTAGTTGATGTTTATTCCGAATACAAACCAGGTAGCCCAAATACAATACACGTTTTGTATATTATTCTACCAACAAGCTCGTTAACGTCTTTTTCATAAAATTAAAACTTAAAAAGCGAGGAAAATGTTTCTACAAACCAAATACTTTGTTCAATAAAGAGATTCTGGGATACTCATGTTAGTAAACATTTCACATGCTGAATTTTACATTGAGTAAAAATGTGATCGCAAATTCCGGAAGAATTCCTTCAGATCATGGATTCATTCACACTGTAACAGTGTGTTCCTTTAACTATCATTCTTTGTTCATGTTATTGTCATGTGACCTATTGTAATCATTTGACAATATCAACTAATCAGATTACGATTTAAGCCTTAGTGCAGTACCTAGAAAATGGTGTCCTCCATATAACACAAATGTCACAAGGTGTCAGATTTGGGATAGAAAAAGAGAAATATGGAGAAAATTCGGCCTCCCCAGCCCATGAGTTTCAGTGGAAACATTGCAGAGAATTGGAGAAAATGGGAGCAAAGCAAAGGTACATAATTTATATGAAGGCTGCAGAATTGTCAGCAAAAGACAATGATGTACAGGTGGTTATTTTGTTACACACTGCAGGCCCAGATGCAGTTGACATTCATGATAGTTTTGTCTATGGTGCACGAGAAGATAGAGCTGCAGTTGAAACAGTTATTAGGAAATTTAGAGATTACTGTCAGCCTGGAACACATGAAGTTTATGAAAGATATACATTTTGGGAGCGTGATCAGCTTGAAGGTGAATCTCTAGACCATTCGGTGACAGAATTGAAGTCAAAAGCTGCATTATGTGAATTTGGAGACCAAAGAGAAAAAATGATTCGTGATAAAATAGTGTTTGGTGTGAGAGATAAGCAAGTTTGTTGAGAAATACTGAATCTATTGAAGATTCCAGAGCTGCTGAAGCTAGTTAGCAACACATGAAAACTATGAATGTTGAAATTGTCGCTGAAGATAGTATAAGAAACTTTTCAAGATGAAAATAAATACAAACCAAGGGATAGACCTAAACAGACTCAAAGATCAGATAGGCCCAGACAGACTACGAATCATACTGACGGATCACAGGATAGTTTTAGAAGGTCAACAGACTGTTAATACTGTGGTTTAGAGCACCAACCAAGGAAATGTCCAGCCTGGGGTAAAAGGTGTATGAAATGTAAAGGAAGAAATCACTTGGCAGTTGTATGTGATAGACCCAGTGATAAAGACAGAACCAAAGATGTACATGAATTACATGAAATTCTGACATCAGTGATTACAGCTATGAAGATAAACTCTTTATCAATACTGTATATACCAATATTAATTTGTTTGTTGGAAGTCTTAATAGTGATGATAAATGGCATGTTGATGTTAGTTTAGAGAATGCTGGTTCTGTAAGATTAAAATTGGACACTGGAGCACAGACAAATATTTTACCTTTGTCAGTGTATAAGAAAGTACATCCTCGTCAACAACCACAAACACCAACACCTTTTTACATGTATTTGGTAACTCTAAAATCAGACCAATTGGTAAAACAGAAGTGAAGTGTACAATAGGCAGTACAGTAAAGAATCTACCATTTTATGTCACTGATGGAGCAGATACAACTATTTTAGGGCACAAAGCATGTGAGAAGTTTAATCTAATACAGAGATTAGAAGTTAACTCCCTAAATCAACATGATCTTATTGAAGAGGACCAAGATGTTTTTAAAGGCATTGGTGAATTTGATAAAGAATATCACATCCGAATTCGTGATAATGTGAAGCCACAGATACAACCACAGCGCAAAGTTCCATACACAAGATATGATAAATTGCAGAAGACTCTTGATGATCTTGAACGTCGCAATATTATAGCCAGTGTTGATCAGCTAACGGACTGGGTGAGAAGAAAAATGGTTCTCTTCGATTGTGTTTAGACCCAAAGCCACTAAATGAAGCTATTAAGTGTGAAAACTACAGAACACCAACACCAGCAGATGTACAAAGCCGACTGAGTGGTAAACAAGTATTCACTGTTTTAGATGAAAAAGACGGATTTTGGCAAGTAAAATTAACAGACAAATCATCTTATCTAACAACCTTCAATACTCCATGGGGTAGAAAACGATTTTTAAGAATGCCTTTTGGTATATCATCAGCAAGTGAAGTAATGCAGAAACGCTATGAGCAGACTTTTGGTGATATTAATGGTGTATTGTCATAGCGGCCGACATGATTATAGCAGGTGAAAATGAGGAAGAACATGATGCTATTCTTATGAAAAGTCATGGATAGAGCTCGAGAGAAGAATATTAAATTCAACAAAGACAAAATTCAATATAAAGTTAGTGAAGTCATATACATGGATAATCTAAAAACATCAAAAGGGCTATAACCTGATAAAACCAAAGTACTAGCCATTGTTGAAATGCCCAAGCCAGAAGACAAGAAAGCCTTACAACGACTTCTTGGAATGATCAAGTATTTATCTCAATACATACCAAATGAATCTGAATTCACAGCTTCACTACGTTCATTATTGAGACAAGACGTTGAATGGTCATGGCAACCAGAACATGACAACGCTTTTGAACAGTTAAAAGACATTTTGACAGCTGAACCTGTTTTACAATTTTGTAGTGTAAACAAACCTGTTAAAATTCAAGCAGATGCTTCAAAAGATGGTCTTGGAGCATGTCTTCTTCAGAATGGTAGAGCCATCGCATACGCATCGAGATCTCTTACAACTAGTGAGAAGAATTATGCACAAATTGAGAAAGAGATGCTTGCTCTTCATTTTGCAATAACCAAATTTCACCAGTAAAGAAAGATGTTAAAGTAGAAACAGACCACAAATCTTTAACATCAATTATAAAGAAACCGATAGCAGATATATCGCCACGACTACAACGTATGTTAATCAAACTACAACGCTACAGAATCAACTTAAATTATGTACCTGGGAAATATTTATATGTTGCCGACACATTATCTAGAGCATACCTTACAAACATACCAGATGAAACTACAGACGACATGGAAGTAGAAATAATGGTTTACAGTTTGATAGAAGATTTTCCTGTAATCGCTATTCAGGTACAAGATATCAAGACTGAGACACAGAATGATCCAGTACTCCAATCCTTACGTCAACTGATAAAGATGGGTGGCCAGATTGTAAATCCAGTACTCCACTCAACACCAGAGCATATTGGCATTGTCGTGATGAAATCTACGAAGCTGAAGGATTATTATTTCGTAACAATCGTATTATCATTCCATCATCTATTATTCCAAAAATGTTGAAATTAATACATGAAAGTCATGTAGGAGCAGAAAAGTCCAAGAATCGTGCAAGATCAATTATGTATTTTCCTGGAATGTCATCCGAGATAGAAGATGTTGTTGGCAGATGTTCTATTTGTTTAGAATTCAGAAACAGCAAACCCAAAGAACCACTGATTCCACACAAAATACCAGATAGACCTTGGCAGAAATTAGCTAGTGACATTTTGACATTCAAAGGTTATGATTATCTTATTGTTGTGGATTTCTACTCAAAGTATCCTGAATTGGTATTCCTAAGGAAAGACAAAGCAGCTGGTAATGTGATCAAACACATGAAAGCAATGTTCGCACGCTTCGGAATACCTGAGGAAATCGTAAATGATAATATGCCTTATGACAGTTTCGAATTTAAAACTTTTGCTAAAGAATGGGGTATTAAGTGTACTACAGTCCGAGATGGTATGAGTGAACGTTATGTGCAGACATTAAAACGCATGCTGAAGAAAGCAGATCGAGAAGGAAAAGACATTCATATAGCACTTTTAGAATATAGAAACTCTCCAGTAGTAGGAATGTCTTACTCACCAGCTCAATTATTGATAAGTCGAACTTTACGAACTAAACTTCCAACTACCAATCAACTACTGAAACCTAAAGTCGTTAATCCTAACAACGAATTACATCAACGACAAGAACGACAGAAACACTATTTCGACAGAGGAAGCAGAGAGACTGAAAGTCGAAATACGTAATAAAAAACAGATAAACCAAAAACAAAACAGATGAAAAGAATTCAAAACAGATAAAAAACAGATAGAATAATTATCCTGGGTTTAATCCCTGCAAAGGTCGAGATGAATTTTCAGATTTTAAGCCCAGTTTCCGCTTGTTAGTGATGAAGCGTCTTGTCGTTCGGATGGGACAATAAACTGAGGCCCCGCTTGTACATTAAAGATCCCTCGACAGTTGGAAAATGCAAATCAGATATACATGTAGCTTGATATTGTGAAGATGTATAAGATGAAGTTTGTAATAGCTTGACATTGTGAAGATGTATAAGATGAAGTTTGTAATAGCTTGACATTGTGAAGATGTATAAGATGAAGTTTGTAGTTTACTCAATACAAGGGATGTTCGAAATAAAGGAGGGCATTTTAAGAAAACCACCCAATTCAAGCTAGTCTCCCATACATTTCAACCCCCTTTCAATAAAAATAAGACTTTCTATTCATTACTTGGAGACATCTACCGTCTCGATTATCCAGATAGCTATAAGTGAGCCGAAGGAAATCGAAACTAGAATTTATTGCCTTTTAAAAGCGTGGACTTTGAAGAATAACCTTACTCTACCTGTGATTGTTTCTGAGGGTTTTTTGTTTGTTTTAACTTATCTGAAACTGATATAAAATGCTGTGGATTATTGTAATGTTGATGTGCTGTCTACCAACAGGTAATGTAACAATCTACTACAGGAAAAGGGGGGGGGGGGGGCAAACAAGCGTTTTTTCTCGATCAAGTACGGCAATTTAAAAAAAACAACTCAAAAAGCAGCCTTTTAACTTGTTGACTACGACGATGTGGTTACATATATTCGTCCGATTAATATACAATAGTATCCTTTTCTTTCACGTCGACGACTTTTTTTGTACACCCGTAAAGATCGCCAGCATAAAAGATGCGATTTTATGTCCTTAGCTTTAAATGATTAGGCCTACTGTTCGATCAAAATGATTTACAGAATCGTAATTGGCTTTTAAAAAAAACAATACAAGTCAATAGTGACTGACGGTCGGCAAAGGTCGAGATGGTCAAGATGGTCGAGATGAACTTTCAGATTTGTCACCCTGTATTCTCCCTGTCAGTGATGCAAGTCAGAGGGGCTGACATGGAAAAGGCGTCCAATCGTTCGATGAAACAATAAACTGAGGCTCTGAGTGATGTTTAGTTCGAAATCGCAAAAAGAATTGGCTAATGTCGCTGTCAAAGGCAATTCCTTTCTTGCACTGTCTTCGTTAGGTGCAGAAGAGCAGGACGTAAAACTCCATGTAATTGATTTCATTTATCAAGGAAATATTACAGTCGTATGAACATCAGTTTTAGAATGACTATAACTCTCTTATATTATCCAGCTAGGGTCTCTATGTCCTTTAAGAATATCAATGAATTCAATAATTGTTTACTATATAAAAGAGAGACTAACTCGGGTAGAGTATAATCTATGAGTCAGATACAACAGGGCAGGTTTTAATTTTATACGCCGTTAATCAACATAATATATTGATGAAGATTTAACTGAAATTGTATTATAGTATTCAGGAAGATGTTTTTATTTGTATTGAGGACACTGAAAGCATCAGTTTTCAATTTCCAATCAGACGTCTGTGCTGTGTGTAATGGCAGCAGAATTTGCGATTAGAGATGTCAACAGTCACTTAGTTTTAGTTGCAGGAACGACAGACATCTTTGAAAATTTGACTGGTGCAAAAAAGATGCTATCAGTGGTGGTATGTTCTTATAAAATAGTCTCAATCATCCAGTCCTCTGAAGTTGAGTTGTAATGTTCTTGTTATAGGTAGTCCGATTTATCCAAACAATTGTGTGTCTATTTTTTTCATTATTCATTCCCCCGTATCTGCCTCCCATCCTCCCAAATAAACCTCGCGACATTGGGGTTCCATGGCACATTAAGACTGTTAGTTCTTTACAGTCATGACACCATTACCTTGGCTACTTCCAGCAAATGGTGGCTATGGGTTCCGATCTCTATTAGCATATGAAAATCCGATGAGCTTGAATGAGTCTTCTACCCTCAGAATTTCAGTCGACCCAGCTGAAAACAGGTATGCATGATTCGGAAAAGATCAATATCAAAACTCGTGGTCAAGGACCAGATGCTTTAAGGAATCCTTTATTCTTAACCTTAGTTGGTGTGCTTCTAAAATATTTTCTTTCTTTCTTTAAACGGAATATCCTTTAAAAAGCCATGTTTTTCAATTTTCATGTCAATATCTTTATTTTTTTTACTTGAGGGACAATCGACGTCAGCAGGAATATTGTTTGAAATTGCCTAGAATTACAAACAACTATTTTATTTTAGTTCCGGCAATCGAGTGCTTTTGAATTTTTATGTACATTGATTACCTTTTTATATGTGTGACTGTTGTATCACTCTTAAAGTTGATTAATCATTTTTGTACACCTCTTCATATATTCACAAGAATGATCTTCTCAGTTAATTTTGTTGTCGAACTTGACTATCAAACCTTGACTATCAAACCTTGACTATCAAACCTTGACTATCAAACCTTGACTATCAAACCTTGACTATCAAACCTTGACTATCAAACCTTGACTATCAAACCTTGACTATCAAACCTTGACTATTAAACCTTGACTATCAAACCTTGACTATCAAACCTTGACTATCAAATCTTGACTATCAAACCTTGTCTTTAAGACCTCAGATGCTCGCATATCAATTCTAATTTTCAAAATGTTCTAGGAGACCCCCTTACCCTCCCTAACACACTCACAAGACGCCTACGACATTCCGAATCATACTTAATGAAATGGCCCATTTTCTGTTTAGCAACTAGTTTTTCTTAAAGATTCTTACGGCCCTATATGTTTATTCTTAGAGGTTTTTGCATTGAATCATTTTGTCGTTATGTCAGTGTGGAAGGTTGGGGGATTATATGGATATAGCCTCTAGTCGTCCGGATTGAATCGTCCGCTACTGTCCCGTGCATATTTCTCTAATAGCAAACTACAAGGTGTTGTCCACATTGTAATACGATTATAGTGTTTTATTCAAGGAAATATTAAAGTCAATGAATATCAGTTTCAGAATGAGTGTCTATCTAGCTATAAAATAATGTAAAAGCATAAAACCATAGTTAAAGGGGCCCAGGCTTGATTTTTAGGGGTCGTTTTGGGCCTTTGTTACATTTAAACAGTCCTCAGAAATATTCAAGCTCTGAGAAAATCGCAAAATACCTTGAAATATGCCTCAAACAAAAAATTTCACTTTTCATTTTTTTTCCGTGCTGTACGCGACTGGTCTCCAGTCAGTCTGAAAATTGTGTGTCCTGTTGACAAAGTCTACAATTGAAAAATGCGTTGTAGTCTGTTTATATAGATGACCGCTATTGCACGACGGGAAGGATAACTATATATTTTCCAATATGGCGGGACGTTCGTAATTTCTTAAGTCATTATGATTTTTCAAACACGGATAATTATGGATACACATGGATTTAAAGGCTGGATTTTTAGGATGAAAATATATTGTGTTGAAGAGCATGTACTATGAGGAAATAATTAACAAGTGTCAAACTTGTATAACAGAAAACCTTAATAACCCAATAAATCTATAGAACTAAGTAATAATCCATTAAACTTAATAATTTTGAAACTTTTTAAAGAAGCATTTTTATTGATTAGTTAATTTAATATTATATTGTGTTATATGGAGATTCTATTCTTTAGTCACTTGGTAAGTCTAACTGATGAATATATACTCTTATTGACCAAGTTTAAATTAGAAGTGTTTTTCAATACTAACTTAGTTTAATAGATATATATTGTTATATAGAGATTCTATTCTTTAGTCATGATACCTTGTAAGTCTAACTGATGAATATATACTCGTATTGACCAAGTTTAAGTTAGAAGTGTTTTTCAATAATTACTTAGTTTAATAGATATATCATGTTATATAGAGATTCTATTCTTTAGTCATGATACCAGGTAAGTCTTCCTGATGAATATATACTCTTATTGACCAAGTTTAAGTTAGAAGTGTTTTTCATATAATTTCTTAGTTTAATAGATATATCATGTTATATAGAGATTCTATTCTTTAGTCATGATACCAGGTAAGTCTTACTGATGAATATATACTCTTATTGACCAAGTTTAAGTTAGAAGTGTTTTTCAATAATTTCTTAGTCTAATAGATATATTATGTTATATAGAGATTCTTTTATGAAACTGGTTAAGTCGATCTGATAAATATATTATCGTATTTTCTTAATTTGAGACTTTTAGCTTAATGTTCCTTCTTAAAGGTAGTTTTCCTTTAAAGTCATTTTTTATGGAAGTATTTTTAATAATTGTTGATTTATATAAAGAAAACTCGATTGTAATGCAGGTATTTGATTGTTTAGTAATATTCTATATATAGTGTTGCTAAGTGCTGTTCATCGAAAAGGAATGAGAGGATGTAGTTTCAGCACTGTTGTCCTGTCTACATTCCCCTCATTGAACACTGAATGACGTCACCCTCTATATCAGCCCAATCTGGTGAAGAGAAAGTTGACGTAAAACGTGATCATTATTTGATTTCTTTTCTAATTCTCTGTAATTTATTTTCAGTTGAAAGCGAGGAGTGCAACAATACAGAAATAATTGCGGGTCGACTTAGAAAGAGACTGCAGTTTATATTTTCAGTTGATGACTTCGAATACGAGCTTTATACATTTTTTTACATTGGACGAGATGGAAAGAGAATCGTACTATATGAAATTCAGATTAAAGATCTGAGAAAGGATTTCTATATTAAGTTTAAAAATAAGATGGATTCTACGATAGAATATGTAATTTATAGAAATGGTAATCCAACAGGTCTGGCTTGTAATCTGACAGAAATTTTCATGACTAATGATACCTTCGTGGTGATAAAAACAAAACTACAAAAAGAAGATGCTGGAGTATATTGGATAGATTATTATTATTATTCACAAGATATAGGATATAGAGTTTTGCAAAGTGCCGGTGAGTTAATTTGAATGTATGAGTATTTTTTATTTTTGTAAGTGGTTGAAGCCATATAATAATAAGATCTTATAAATACAGAGATTTTATGTATAGAATTATGTATCACTGTAGTTCACTTAAATAAAAGAGGTGGATGGTACACCTATCTGGATTCTTCTTTCTTTTTATTTTTAAAATCAATAAATCTTTCTTTTTTCTATGTTATCGTTTTATATCAGGTCAACCCAAAATTATAAGACGATCTCGACTAAATCCTGTTTTAAAACCAGAAGATAACTATACTGCAATCATACAACTTGAATGTCCCAGTGTTTCAACTAGTATAGGAGATTATCAACTGTCCATGTACACAGTTTGGTATAAAAATGGAATGAGAATGACTGACGTAGATCCAACTTTGTCTCAAATTAACGTGACTGTAGACCATAATGGTGGAAGCTTTACATGTCTGACTATAGATTATCTCCCTTGTTATCAACGACTACAGTTCACAAAATATTATGACGGTAAATATAATATCTTTACTCTCAGGAGAAGTTATTCAACTTAAAATAACACGTTTCGTTAATGTAAATCTAAAGAATTGCAGGGTAACCATTTTATTTAAAAATAACATAATTGTGTTATTTCTGAAGATTTTTAATTTTGCTAAAAATTGCGTATAAATTCCATGTTATGTATATAATAAAATTGCCTACAAGCAAGATAATTCCGTCAATCAAATAGCACGTCCAAAAATGGTTAATTTGAGAGTAAAAGTGGACTGACTACTCCAAAGAGAAGTATCATCAGGTGTTTTAATAAGAGTAAATATGGTCTGTTTATTACCATGTATTAATAGTTGTATAGTAGTAGACTGACTCCTCTAAAGAGAAGTATCATCAGGTGTTTCAATAAGAGTAAATATGGTCTGTTTATTACCATGTATTAATAGTTGTATAGTAGTAGACTGACTCCTCTAAAGAGAAGTATCATCAGGTGTTTCAATAAGAGTAAATATGGTCTGTTTATTACCATGTATTAATAGTTGTATAGTAGTGGACTGACTCCTCTAAAGAGAAGTACCATCAGGTGTTTCAATAAGAGTAAATATGGTCTGTTTATTACCATGTATTAATAGTTGTATAGTAGTGGACTGACTGCTCTAAAGAGAAGTATCATCAGGTGTTTCAATAAGAGTAAACATGATCTGTTTATTAACATGTATTAATAGTTGTATAGTAGTAGACTGACTCCTCTAAAGAGAAGTATCATCAGGTGTTTCAATAAGAGTAAAATGGTCTGTTTATTACCATGTATTAATAGTTGTATAGTAGTGACTGACTCTCTAAAGAGAAGTATCATCAGGTGTTTCAATAAGAGTAAACATGGTCTGTTTATTACCATGTATTAATAGTTGTATAGTAGTGAACTGACTCCTCTAAAGAGAAGTATCATCAGGTGTTTCAATAAGAGTAAACATGGTCTGTTTATCACCATGTATTAATAGTTGTATAGTAGTAGACTGACTGCTCTAAAGAGAAGTATCATCAGGTGTTTCAATAAGAGTAAACATGGTCTGTTTATTACCATGTATTAATAGTTGTATAGTAGTGGACTGACTCCTCTAAAGAGAAGTATTACCAGGTGTTTCAATAAGAGTAAATATGGTCTGTTTATTACCATGTAATAATAGTGTATAGTAGTAGACTGACTCCTCTAAAGAGAAGTATCATCAGGTGTTTCAATAAGAGTAAATATGGTCTGTTTATTACCATGTATTAATAGTTGTATAGTAATAGACTGACTCCTCTAAAGAGAAGTACCATCAGGTGTTTCAATAAGAGTAAACATGGTCTGTTTATTACCATGTATTAATAGTTGTATAGTAGTAGACTGACTGCTCTAAAGAGAAGTACCATCAGGTGTTTCAATAAGAGTAAACATGGTCTGTTTATTACCATGTATTAATAGTTGTATAATAGTAGACTGACTCCTCTAAAGAGAAGTACCATCAGGTGTTTCAATAAGAGTAAACATGGTCTGTTTATTACCATGTATTAATAGTTGTATAGTAGTGAACTGACTGCTCTAAAGAGAAGTATCATCAGGTGTTTCAATAAGAGTAAACATGGTCTGTTTATTACCATGTATTAATAGTTGTATAGTAGTGAACTGACTGCTCTAAAGAGAAGTATCATCAGGTGTTTCAATAAGAGTAAACATGGTCTGTTTATTACCATGTATTAATAGTTGTATAGTAGTGGACTGACTGCTCTAAAGAGAAGTATCATCAGGTGTTTCAATAAGAGTAAATATGGTCTGTTTATCACCATGTATTAATAGTTGTATAGTAGTAGACTGACTGCTCTAAAGAGAAGTACCATCAGGTGTTTCAATAAGAGTAAATATGGTCTGTTTATTAACATATATTAATAGTTGTATAGTAGTGGACTGACTCCTCTAAAGAGAAGTATCATCAGGTGTTTCAATAAGAGTAAACATGGTCTGTTTATTACCATGTATTAATAGTTGTATAGTAGTGGACTGACTGCTCTAAAGAGAAGTATCATCAGGTGTTTCAATAAGAGTAAACATGGTCTGTTTATTACCATGTATTAATAGTTGTATAGTAGTAGACTGACTGCTCTAAAGAGAAGTATCATCAGGTGTTTCAATAAGAGTAAACATGGTCTGTTTATTACCATGTATTAATAGTTGTATAGTAGTGGACTGACTGCTCTAAAGAGAAGTATCATCAGGTGTTTCAATAAGAGTAAATATGGTCTGTTTATTACCATGTATTAATAGTTGTATAGTAGTAGACTGACTCCTCTAAAGAGAAGTACCATCAGGTGTTTCAATAAGAGTAAATATGGTCTGTTTATTACCATGTATTAATAGTTGTATAGTAGTGGACTGACTCCTCTAAAGAGAAGTATCATCAGGTGTTTCAATAAGAGTAAATATGGTCTGTTTATTACCATGTATTAATAGTTGTATAGTAGTAGACTGACTCCTCTAAAGAGAAGTATCATCAGGTGTTTCAATAAGAGTAAATATGGTCTGTTTATTACCATGTATTAATAGTTGTATAGTAGTAGACTGACTCCTCTAAAGAGAAGTATCATCAGGTGTTTCAATAAGAGTAAACATGGTCTGTTTATTACCATGTATTAATAGTTGTATAGTAATAGACTGACTCCTCTAAAGAGAAGTACCATCAGGTGTTTCAATAAGAGTAAATATGGTCTGTTTATTACCATGTATTAATAGTTGTATAGTAGTAGACTGACTGCTCTAAAGAGAAGTATCATCAGGTATTTCAATAAGAGTAAACATGGTCTGTTTATTACCATGTATTAATAGTTGTATTGTAGTGGACTGACAGCTCTAAAGAGAAGTATCATCAGGTGTTTCGATAAGAGTAAACATGGTCTGTTTATTACCATGTATTAATAGTTGTATAGTAGTAGACTGACAGCTCTAAAGAAATACAAAATAATTAAAGAAATGGTTAATCTATTTAATCAAGCCAACTGAACATTATTCTAATAATTTAAGAATATTGTTAACAAAATACTGCTTATAAATGTTAGCTTCAATAAATGTATTTTATATGTATTTTAAAACATCTTTTTTTTTTACCACTCTTTTACTTTTACAAAAAACTTTTATTTTGAATTAATTTGAATGGAAGTAATATAGTGAATATGATCAATCCACTGCGACTAAATCATTAATAATTGTAGAGCAGTGGGTTAACTCTCCAGCAGCTATAGGATAAAGTAGGCTGTTCAAAGGTAAATCAAATATTTGAGCCACAAAGAAGAACAACGTCCGAAATAATATTACTGATAACATGTTCAGTCAAAATATGCGGGTTGGAGATAAAATACGTCTCGGTGATTTGACTTTGGACCTTTTAATTATCCAAAGGTATAGCAAGTCAAAGTTAATGCCATAATTTGATCTCCCACATAATGCATTTTTAATAATATTACAAGAATATTGTAAATATTTACAAAATACTAATTTTAAAGGTTTTCAATCCGATGCTCATCTCCGTTTTTCCGACCATTTGAAAATTGTGATTTTTTAAACAGCTCTGTCAAAAATGACAGAAAAAGCCTTTTTGTTTTCCAATGATGTATAACAATAGCTTTTTTGATCATCATTGCGAATTTGTATTTATTTAATTCATATTTACATACCGAATGTTATTTTGTTTTTCACTCTGGATTCAAAATGCAACCTCTCACCATGTAAATATTCGCATGCACACTGTTCAGTACCGTTCCTACGGTTCTAGTCTTTCTTTATTATTTTACAGTTTTGAATATTAAAGAGTGTAATAATGTCTTTGAGAGTGAAACTTTTATAGTTCAACCTGAATGTAAGTTTATTTTTTCTCGGGTACAATCAGATTTGGGTGGTGTGTGTGTGTGGGGGGGGGGGGGTTAGAAATAATACTGTCGCCTCGTTAATTTGTTAATTACTTTATTCATAGACTATAAAACGATTATGCTGCAGACAAGTAACAGAACTCTTCAACTAACTTTAACTTTTCAGTTGCACCAATTGATGTGAAACTGGAGCCAGATCAAAGGGAGATAACTGTAATTAAAAATGAGGATTTGAAAGTAAAATGTTCAGCTAAATGTCACCCAAATTGTGACGTAGTATGGGGTAAATATGTCCAAGGCCTAAACTCAAGTGGTTTGATTTACTTCACAAAGAATATATATCATAGATATTTGGTAATTGAGAATGTCAACAGTTCACATGAAGGTGTTTACGTCTGTGTAGTCATTAACATTCATGGAGAAACCAAGAAATATTTTACTTTAAGTATTAGAGGTATGTTCTAAGTAATCATTTAAACGATGCAGCTATCCCAATTATTGCAGACATGGAAAATGAAACATGATTTTATGATATCGTATACGTTGGCTGGTTACGCCATCAAATTTACAATATGCAATTTTTCTGATCTTGTAGTAATTTTTATTTTTATGTTTTAAACTTGACTTTTCACCGTTGTGAAAAAACTTTCCACCTGGATAAAAAGTTCCGAAATAAACATTAAATTTTTCGACTTTTCACAACGAAAATAATAAAGACATTTTCTAACTTTTCTGTTGCCATTGGAATTGCAGTAGTGTAGACGGTAGTCACCTGACACCGACAACGGACAAGGGAAAAATGTGCTTTAATTATTTCTGAGGTTTTTTTAATTTTTCAGACGACAAGAATGACTCTGAAAATGAGGTAACCGAAGGAAATTCATCAGGAAAAGGTTGGTTTCATTGTACCATTGATCCTGTTCTAGTGATCCTGTACTAGTGATCCTGTACTAGTGAACCTGTACTTTGTTTTAAAGCTGGCCAAGGGGATCCTGTACCAGTGATAATGTACCCGTGATCCTATTTCCAGGGGATCCTGTTTCCAGTGATCCTGTAACAGTGATCCCGTACTAGTAATAACTTTCCACCTAGATAAAAAGTCCCGAAATAAACATTAAATTTTTCGACTTTTCACAACGAAAATAATAAAGACATTTTCTAACTTTTCTGTTGCCATTGGAATTGCAGTAGTGTAGACGGTAGTCACCTGACACCGACAACGGACAACGGAAAAATGTGCTTTAATTATTTCTGAGGTTTGTTTAATTTTTCAGACGACAAGAATGACTCTGAAAATGAGGTAACCGAAGGAAATTCATCAGGAAAAGGTTGGTTTCATTGTACCATTGATCCTGTTCTAGTGGTCCTTTACCGGTGATCCTGTACCTGTGATCCTTTACCAGTGATCCTGTATACCGGTGATCCTGTAACAGTGATCCTGTACTAGTAATAACTTTCCACCTGGATAAAAAGTCCCGAAATAAACATTGAATTTTTCGACTTTTCACAACGAAAATAATAAAGACATTTCTAACTTTTCTGTTGCCATTGGAATTGCAGTAGTGTAGACGGTAGTCACCTGACACCGACAACGGACAACGGAAAAATGTGCTTTAATTATTTCTGAGGTTTGTTTGATTTTTCAGACGACAAGAATGACTCTGAAAATGAGGTAACCGAAGGAAATTCATCAAGAAAAGGTTGGTTCCATTGTACCATTGATCCTGTTCTAGTGATCCTGTACTAGCGATCCTGTACTAGTCCTGTCTTATAGATCCTGCAGTGATCCTGTACTAGTTATAATGTACTAGTGGTCCTATACCGGTGATCCTGTACCTGTGATCTTTTTCCAGTGATCCTGTATACCGGTGATCCTGTAACAGTGATCCTGTACTAGTAATAATGTACTAGTGGTCCTATACCGGTGATCCTTTACCAGTGATCCTTTATTAGTGATCCTGTACCAGTGATCCTGTACAAAGGATCCTATTATAGTAATCCTGTATCAGTGAGCCTGTATTTGTAGTGAACCTGTATAACTGATGCTGTAATAATGATCATGTATCTCTGATCCTTAATCGCTCTTGCTGTAATATTTTCAATCTCCCTTTGGTTGACTATAAAATATGGTAACCTTGTATCTTTTACAGAATCTGGGAACAAAACTCGTAAAAGTGTGAATATTGCTGTAATTATGATTGCTGCTATTGCTACTGTTATTGTAGTAGCTGTTATTGTAGTTATTATCATGGATGTCATGTACAATAAATATCCGAGTAAGTCATAATGTATTGTTTATCAACTGATTTTGTTTGATATAAAAAACCTGTCATCATCTTGGATTGTATATAATATACTTCCTACACAATACATCAATAACTAGCTATTACTGAAAACATGTTTGTTTAATTTTACAGAAGAGAAAAATGGGGTAGCTGAAGAAAGTTCACCAGAAGAAGGTTGGTTGAAGTTTTGATTATGGGGACATGACACGAGAGATGGGGATGAGGAGATAGCGGATTAACTTCAGCTCAGGTTGACATCCAATAAACACCATCGCAATTGATCGGATATAGATAGAAAGGCTCATATTAATATAGAAATATTGATTTAAACACCGTTTAGATTGGAATTGAATTGACTGTTTGAAGTTTCACCAAATCTTAGCTTTTAAGATGATCTTTTGATGTAGTCATTAGATCAATAAATTAAGACTTAATTTACAGATGAAGCTGATTATGAAGAAATAGACGACCCAGTTTTAGATTTAAACCTGGATGAACCATTACCAGGAACATCTGGAGAAAATAATTCTACAAGTAGTGAATCAGAAACATATCTAGAGACAATAATTGTAGAAATGGTTAGTATTTATGTTGTCAACCTAATTCCCCGAGGTTTGATCTCGTCTTTTGGTATGAATACAATAAACATCTTTCAGATTCTACTATCTTTTGGACTATTGTAAAATTGAACTTTTTTGAAAGCGTCGTAAAACCAACACTTTTGTTTGGCTGTGAAGTATGAAAACCTGAATATAATTGAAAGGGTACATCTTAAATTCAATAAATTTATCTTAAATATTCCTCCATCAACCCCAAACTTTATGGTATACGGCGAACTTGGCCGCTATCCACTAAACATTGACATAAAAGTTAGGTGTATAATTTTCTGGGCGCGCATGCTAATAGACAAGGAAACAAAACTCAATTAAATTAAGTACCAGCTAATGTACGACAGATTTATTACAAGCTCTATTCCGAATCCCTGGTTACAAAATATTAAGAATATACTTGAAGATTGTGGTATCTATTATGTTTGGGAAACCCAGTCATTCAAATCTATCGCATGGTTAAAATACAAAGTAAAAGAAATCCTGATTGGCCAATTCACCAAGATTTGGTACTCAGAATTAAATTCCTCTCCTTAGGCTCTAAATTACAGACTATACAAAGACAAACTTATCCTCGAACCATACTTACAAAATTAAATATAAAAAAGCGTACTATCCTATGTAAATTTAGAACTTGTAACAGACACCTCCCAATCGACAGGCCGATGGTTTAAGATCGAACGATCGAATAGAATATGCCCACTTTGCACCTCTAAAGATATCTACTATTAGGTGTAGTAGGTGTATGTGTAGGTGTAGTAGGTGTGTATAGGTGTAGGTGTAGTAGGTGTATGTGTAGGTGTAGTAGGTGTAGGTGTGGTAGGTGTAGAAAGGTGTATTATGGTGTAGGTGTATTAGGTGTAGGTACAAAATTAAATATAAAAAAGCGTACTATCCTATGTAAATTTAGAACTTGTAACAGACACCTCCCAATCGACAGGCCGATGGTTTAAGATCGAACGATCGAATAGAATATGCCCACTTTGCACCTCTAAAGATATCGGTGATGAATATTATTACATCTTTCAATGCTCTTACAAAATATTAAGAATATACCCTTGTAGGTGTAGGTGTGTAGGTGTAGGTGTATGTTATGGTGTAGTGTAGTAGTGTAGGTGTAGGTGTAGGTGTAGGTGTAGTAGGTGTATGTATATTGTAGGTGTAGTAGGTGTATGTGTTGGTGTAGTAGGTGTATGTGTAGGGATGTAGTAGGTGTATGTATATGTGTAGGTGTAGTAGGTGTATGTGTTGGTGTAATAGGTGTATGTGTATGTAGGTGTATTAGGTGTAGGTGTAGTAGGTGTAGGTGTAGGTGTAGTAGGTGTATGTGTAGGTTATAGGTGTAAGGATGTAGTAGGTGTATGTATATGTGTAGGTTAGTAGGTGTATGTGTTGGTGTAGTAGGTGTATGTGTAGGTGTTTAGTTTAGGTGATAGGTGTATTAGGTGTAGGTGTAGGTGTATTAGGTGTAGGTGTGTATAGGTGTAGTAGGTGTAAGTGTAGGTGTATTAGGTGTAGTAGGTGTATGTGTAGGTGTAGTAGGTGTGTATAGGTGTAGGTGTGGTAGGTGTATGTGTAGGTGTAGTAGGTGTAGGTGTGGTAGGTGTAGGTGTATTAGGTGTAGGTGTGTATAGGTGTAGGTGTATTAGGTGTAGGTGTGTATGTGTAGGTGTTTGTGTGTGTGGGTGAGTAGATGTAGATGTAGATGTACAAGATGTAGATGTAGATGTAGAAGATGTAGATGTAGAGGTGATGTGATTTTATTTTATTTCTCTTTCATTTCTTGAAACAGTTTTTTGTAAACGTAAGAAGAATAAAGTTCTATTCTGTTCTTATCTGATAATTTGGTCTATTTCTGTTTCAGAACCTAGAAAGTGCTACATATGATGATTTAGAATTCAATATTTCCCATGGTAACAGAAATCATGGCACCAATCCGGATCCTGAAAATGGATATACCAGACTTTCCAAGAAACATCGCCGAAAACTAAAACCATGTCACTGTTTTTTATTTCAGAGGATCGTAAGACAATGTTTTATGAAAAAAGAGTGAGAGAGGGTCGACCTATTCTTATTCTCTAGTATATCTGGGTTTATCAACTCTGTTTTAGAGAATTGATATAACTACTAGTGATAGGTTGAGATGAATTGTTTATCTATTATAACTAGATATTTTGTATATAATTTATTATTCTATCAATAACATGTTCAAATGCTTCTGATTCAATCTATCAAATTATTTGTTTTATAAAAGTTGTGTTTTTATACGCCCACATTATAATGTGGTCGTATATTGTCGTCACCCCTGTCCGTCCGTCCGTCCGTCCGTCCGTCGGTCTGTCGATCCGTCCGTCCATCCGTCCACAATTGCTTGTGAACGCAATAGAGGCTACAGTTTTTGTCCGATTTGAATGAAACTTGCTGTGATCATTTATATTGATGATCGGCAATATTTCGATGAACGGTTTTTGAGTTATTGCACTTGACGCGTCAAAATTGGCTTGTGAACGCGATAGAGACTACAGTTTTCGTCAGATTTGAATGAAACTTGCTGTGATCATTTATATTGATGCGATCTTGTACAAGTTCGAAATTGGCCATTTTTCGATGAATGGTTTTTGAGTTATTGCACTTGACTAAGCCAAAACGCTTCAAAATTGACTTGTGAACGCGATAGAGACTACAGTTTTCATCAGATTTGAATGAAACTTGCTAATAGACTTGTGAACACGTTAGAGACAACAGTTTTCATCTGATTGGAATGAAATTTGGTGTGAACATTGAAGTTGATGTCATCTTGGTCAAGTTCGAAATTGAAACATTTCGAAATACTGTTTTTGAGTTATTGCACTTGACTTAGTCAAAACGCAGCTTTGTGATTGCGATAGACAATACAGTTTTCATCTGATTTTAATGAAATTTGGTGTGAACATTATATTGACGAGAACTTGGATTAGACCTATATAATCTTAGAGTTTTTGCCTGTGTTAAAACAGAAAATATATTTTAAAGTGGGCGTATCT
>CM060202.1:24111725-24151488 GCA_030562195.1 Nipponacmea schrenckii | reverse complement strand
GGTGTGGGGGCATGGGTCGGCAATAGTAGGCCTACTGTGGTCTCGTACAGTAGATGTTACTTTGTTCATAGACTAAAGTACAATTATACTGCAAACAAGTAGCATAACTCTTCAACTAAGTCAGTTAATATTATCTTGCCAGGCAACATTGTATATTTTACTTTAACTTTTCAGTTGCACCAATTGATGTAAAACTAGAGCCAGATCAAAGGGAGATAACTGTATATAAAAATCAAGATTTGAAAGTGAGATGCACCGCAAAGTGTCACCCAAAATGTGCAGTCACGTGGGGGAAACATTTTCAAGGCCTAAAATTAAGTGGTTTGATTTACTTCCGACATAATATGTTTGAAAATGATTTGGTAATTAAGAATGTCAACAGTTCTCATGAAGGTTATTATAGCTGTCTGGTCAACAACAGTCATGGAGAAGTTAAAAGGGGTTTTACTCTAAGTGTTAGAGGTATGTGTTAAGACTTAAACTACAGAAGTGACGTCACCCTTTGATCTTTGCGGACCATTATCCAACATATTGGTACGGGCATTGTGCCAAGAGTACATTATTTTTTCAAAATGGCGGCATATTTTGGACTGATGTGGCGTCATATTTAGGCGAGAAAAGAATATCACTTTTGTTTAAATCTTTATTCTGTGATATAATTCAGATATCACTCCTTCAAATTACATGCTTTCAAAAACAACGAATAAAAACCCCCGATTAATTCATTACTTTAACTTTACACGTTTTAATTATTGTTAAATTTTATATTAATTTTTACATTATTTCCTTCAAATTTTAACTCTTTCATACTAGTATTTTGTCCACTATGTTTTCCTTCAATCTGTTCATTGGCATTGCAACTTCGGTTCTCTCTGTATTACAATATCCGGCATGTCATGTGACCTACATGGTCGCACTTGCTTGAGTAGTTGTTATCTGTATTTTAAGTAGGTTAATAGCCTCAAACAGTCCAATGCGTCCAATAATGACGTAACACGCAGACCTAACGGTCCTTGTTGTTACGACCATTATTGAACTTATTGGACTGTTGGCAATTAACCTATATACATTAGTAAGACGATGTTCATACTGTATCAGTGATTCTGTTATAGTAGTATCTCACAGAGATAGTTTTGTACCAACGGTACTCTGAGATGGTCGAGTTAAACTTTAGGATTTGTCGCCCCGTATTCTCCCTGTCAGTGATGCAGGTCGGAGAGGCTGTTATGGAAAAGGCGCCTAATCGTTCGATGAAACAATAATCTGAGGCCCCGGTGTGCTACAGACTGTGCCTGTTTAGTTTGAAATAGAGAAAAGAGTTAGTTAATATCAGTGTCCAAGGTAATTTCCCTTCCTGCACTGTCTTTATTAGCCCATAAGGTGCAGAAGAGTAGGATGTAAAACTCTATGTATTTTATTTCATTTTTCAATGAAATATTACAGTTGTATGAATATCATATTTTTAGAATGACTATCACTCTCTTACAATATCCAGCTAGGGTCTTTATGTCCTTCAAGAATATCAATGAATTCAATAATTGTTTACTACATGTATATAAAAAAGAGACCTAACTAGTAGAGTACAGTCTAATTTATGAGTCAGATATAACAGGGCAGATCCATTGATCCTATACTAGTGATACTGTACCAGTGATACTGTACCAGTGATCCTATGCTGGTGATACTATACGAGTGACTCTGTACCAGTGACTAGTGCACCTTTCCTAGTGAGACTATATAAGTGGTCCTTAACTAGTGATACTGTATAAGTGATCCTATACTAGTGATACTGTACCAGTGATCCTATACTACTAATACTGTACCTGTGATCCTATACTAGTGATTCTGTACCAGTGATCCTATTATAGTAATCCTGTACCAGTGATCCTATACTAGTGATACTGTACCAATGATCCTATACTACTGATACTGTACCAGTGATCCTCTACTAGTGAAACTGTACCAATGATCCTATAATAGTGATACTGTACCAGTGATCCCATACTAATGATACTGTACCAGTGATCCCATACTAGTGAAACTGTACCAGTGATCTCATACTAGTGATACTGTACCAGTGATCTCATACTAGTGATACTGTACCAGTGATCCTATACTAGTGATACTGTATCAGTGATACTGTACCAGTGATCCTATGCTAGTGATCCTATACTAGTGATTCTGTACCAGTGACTAGTGTTCCTATACTAGTGATACTGTATAAATGATCCTATACTAGTGATACTGTACCAGTGATCCTATACTAGTGATACTGTACCAGTGATCATATACTAGTGCTACTGTACCAGTGATCCTATACTAGTGATACTGTACCAGTGATCTTCTTCTAGTGATACTGTACCAGTGATCCTATACTAGTGATACTGTACCAGTGATCCTGTACTAGTGATACTGTACCAGTTGTCCTATACTAGTGATGCTGTACTAGTGATACTGTACCAGTTATCCTATACTATTGATACTGTACCAGTGATCCTATGCTAGTGATACTGTACCAGTGATCCGATACTAGTGATACTGTACCAGTGATCAAATACCAGTGATCCTATACTAGTGATACTGTACCAGTGATCCCATACTAGTGATACTGTACCAGTGATCCTATACTAGTGATACTGTATAAGTGATCCTATACTAGTGATACTGTACCAGTTATCCTATGCTAGTGATCCTATACTAGTGATTCTGTACCAGTGACTAGTGCTCCTATACTAGCGATACTGTACCATTGATCCTATACTAGGATACTGTACCATTGATCCTATACTAGTGATATTGTACCAGTGATCCTATACTAGTGATATTGTACCAGTGATCCTATTCTAGTGATTCTGTACCAGTGATCCTATACTAGTGATACTGTACGAGTGATCCTATACTAGTGATATTGTACCAGTGATCCTAAAACATTTAATGCTTATGATTGTGTATAATTGTGTCCCTCCCGTTTTTGCTTGTCAATTTTTGATTGATGGATTGATGGAAATGGTGCATTTTTTAGCCCACTGCGCAATCGAGTGTATATAAAAAAAAATGAAAAAAAAAAATCAATCAATAATTTCATGGTCATGATATATTTAATTTTGGTTCGGAAGTATTGGCGAGTCTATATCTTGTGACATATTAGAAAGTTTTTATCAAGATTATTTGAAAAAAATTATAGGAGGTTGATTTCGTGATTTAACATGGAAACAGATGGCAATGAATTATCGGACTGAGTTCGTCTCTTTAATACACAATATTTCATGGGGTAAATTGTATTATTATAATCCTTGAAAATTAAAATAGAAGTGAAGATAACAGGAGCTATATGAACCTTACAAAATGAATGTAGGGACGATAAAACCATTTGTAGATTGGCATCAGGTGTTTCTGTTTTTGTTTTATTTTAGTAGTATTCAACGATTTTTTGGCTCTTACAATGTTATCGTTTTATTTCAGGTAAACCCACAATTATAGGACGATCTCCACTATATATTGTTTTAAAACCAGAAGATAACTATATTTCAACAATACGACTTGCATGTCACAGTGTTTCAACCAGTGTAGAAGATTATCAACTGTCCATGAACACATTGTGGTATAAAAATGGAATGAGGATGACTGACGTAAATCCAACTTTATCTCAAATTAACGTGACTGTAGACCATAATGGTGGAAGCTTTACATGTCTGGCTACAGATTATCCCCCTTGTTATCAACGACTACAAACCATAAAACATTATGATGGTAAATATAATATATTGACTCTCTTTTTGTAATAGGATTTATCTCGTGAAGTTGATAAATTAAAGATTTTGAATAATTGTTATCAAACATGTTTGGTAAAATATTTAAAATGTTGCATGACTTCCGGTTTCAGCGCGAGCATATTTTTGGGGTTGTATTTTTTTGTGTAAGGCATCCAGCAAAAATAGAAAATTGTATAGTATTTCTAGTCTTATTTAACAATTTGAGAAGGACTGAGTCACCAAGTGAAATCACTAAAGCAAAATATTTGCCCAACCAGAGAAAATGAGGAAGAATTTTGCATTGAGTCTGTATGGCTTATTTCTGGACCGATTTACCTCAAATTTTCTTTAATATGTTAATTCTAAAAAGATTTATTTGGTGCTTTTGCAAATTTTGCACACAAAAAAATATGAACAAAAAGTTCCAAAAAATTCAAAAGTTGTTGGGACTGAATTTCGAATTTAAATCCTTTTTTTACACAGAAAATTTTAAAGTCTCTCTCTCGTCACCCTGAACTAGAAAGCTAGAAAGGTCTTGCAGCTAAAAGTATCAAATTCCACGCTGGGTACTGTTCACAGCTCTAGTCTTTCTTTGTTATTTTACAGTTTTGAATGTTGAAGAGTGTAATAATGTCTTTGAGAGTGAAACTTTTATAGTTCAACCTGAATGTAAGTATTTTTTTTCCTCCATTACAATCAGATTGTGTTGGGGGTGTGGGGACATGGGTCGGCAATAGTAGGCCTACTGTGGTCTCGTACAGTAGATGTTACTTTGTTCATAGACTTAAGTACAAATATACTGCAAACAAGTAGCATAACTCTTCAACAAAGTCAGTTAATATTATCTTGTCAGGCAACATTGTCTATTTTACTTTAACGTTTCAGTTGCACCAATTGATGTCAAACTAGAGCCAGATCAAAGGGAGATAACTGTAAATAAAAATGAGGATTTAAAAGTGAGATGCACTGCAAAGTGTCACCCGAAATGTGCAGTCGCGTGGGGAAAACATTTTCATGGCCTAAAATCAAGTGGTTTGATTTACTTCACGCATGATATGTTTGAAAATGATTTGGTAATTGAGAATGTCAAAAGTTCTCATGAAGGTTATTATGGGTGTCTGGTGAACAACATTCATGGAGAAGTTAAAAAGGGTTTTATTTTAAGTGTTAAAGGTGTGTATTTAGAAATATATTAGTAAGACGATGTTTATACTGTATCAGTGATGCTGTTATAGTAGTCATGTCACAGAGATAGTATTGTACCATTGGTATTGTACTAGTGGTTCTGCACCATTTACTTTATGCCAGTGATCCTGTACTAGTGATCCTGTACATTCATGGAGAAGTTAAAAAGGGTTTTAATTTAAGAGGTATGTGTTTAGAATTATTAGTAAGACGATGTTTATACTGTATCAGTGATGCTGTTATAGTAGTTATCTCTTGTTGTATCAACGGTATTGTACTAGTGGTTCTGCTCCATTTACTTTATGCCCGTGATCCTGTACTAGTGACCCTGTACTAGTAATTCTGTACCAGTAACAGTAATCATGTACTAGTGATCCTGTACTAATGATCCTGTATAAGTGATCCACTACTAGTAATCCTGTACCAGTAATCCTGTATAAGTAATCCTGTACCAATGATCCTGTACTAGTGATCCTGTACTAGTAATCCTTTACTAGTAATCCTGTACCAGTAATCCTGTAATTCAATTATTTTATGCCTGTGATCCTGTACTAGTGATCCTGTACTGGTGATCCTGTACTAATAATCCTGTACTATTAATCCTGTACCAGTACCAGTAATTCTGTACCAGTAATCCCGTACCAGTAATCCTGTACTAGTGATCCTGTAATAATGATCCTGTATAAGTGATCCACTACTAGTAATCTTGTACCAGTGATCCTGTATTAGTGATCCTGTACTAATGATCCTGTATATGTGATCCGTATTAGTGATCCTGTAGTAGTAATCCTGTACTAGGGATCATGTACCAGTGATCAATATAAGGAATCTTGTACTAGTTATCGTGTACTAGTAATACTGTACTAGTAATACTGTACTAGTGATCCTGTACTAGTAATCCTGTACCAGTGATACTGTAATAGTAATCCTGTACTAGTAATCCTGTAATAGTAATCCTGTAATAGTAATCCTGTACCAGTGATCCTGTACACAATCTTTTTCATTCAATTATATTTTTTTTAATTCCCCCTGTTTGACTGTTGATAAACTTGATATACTTCCTATAGAATACATCAATAACTAGCTATTACTGTATATTGTATATTGTATATAATATACCTCCTACAGAATACATCAATAACTAACTATTACTGTATATGGTATATTGTATATTGTATATAATATACCTCCTACAGAATACATCAATAACTAACTATAACTGTATATGGTATATTGTATATAATATACCTCCTACACAATACATCAATAACTAGCTATTACTGTATATGGTATATTGTATATAATATACTTCCTACAGAATACATCAATAACTAGCTAGAACTGTATATTGTATATTGTATATTGTATATAATATACTTCCTATAGAATACATCAATAACTAACTATTACTGTATATTGTATATTGTATATAATATACCTCCTACAGAATACATCAATAACTAGCTATTACTGTATATGGTATATTGTATATAATATACTTCCTACAGAATACATCAATAACTAACTATTACTGTATATGGTATATTGTATATAATATACTTCCCACAGAATACATCAATAACTAGCTATTACTGTATATGATATATTGTATATTGTATATAATATACTTCCTATAGAATACATCAATAACTAACTATTACTGTATATTGTATATTGTATATAATATACTTCCTATAGAATACATCAATAACTAACTATTACTGTATATTGTATATTGTATATAATATACCTCCTACAGAATACATCAATAACTAGCTAGTACTGTATATGGTATATTGTATATAATATACCTCCTACAGAATACATCAATAACTAGCTATCACTGTATATTGTATATTGTATATAATATACTTCCTACAGAATACATCAATAACTAACTATTACTGTATATTGTATATTGTATATAATATACTTCCTACAGAATACATCAATAACTAACTATTACTGTATATGGTATATTGTATATAATATACCTCCCACAGAATACATCAATAACTAGCTATCACTGTATATTGTATATTGTATATAATATACTTCCCACAGAATACATCAATAACTAACTATAACTGTATATTGTATATTGTATATAATATACTTCTCACAGAATACATCAATAACTAGCTATCACTGTATATTGTATATTGTATATAATATACTTCCTACAGAATACATCAATAACTAACTATTACTGTATATGGTATATTGTATATAATATACCTCCTACAGAATACATCAATAACTAACTATTACTGTATATTGTATATTGTATATAATATACTTCCCACAGAATACATCAATAACTAGCTATCACTGTATATTGTATATTGTATTTTTAAAAATAATTCCTACAGAATTCATCAATAACTAACTATTACTGTATATGGTATATTGTATATAATATATTTCCCCTACAGAATACATCAATAACTAACTATTACTGTATATTGTATATTGTATATAATAAAACTTCCTACAGAATACATCAATAACTAGCTATCACTGTATATTGTATATTGTATATAATATACTTCCTACAGAATACATCAATAACTAACTATTACTGTATATGGTATATTGTATATAATATACTTCCCACAGAATACATCAATAACTAACTATTACTGTATATGGTATATTGTATATAATATACTTCCCGCAGAATACATCAATAACTAACTATTACTGTATATGGTATATTGTATATAATATACTTCCCACAGAATACATCAATAACTAACTATTACTGTATATGGTATATTGTATATTGTAAACAATATACTTCCCACAGAATACATCAATAACTAGCTATTACTGTATATTGTATATTGTATATAATATACCTCCTACAGAATACATCAATAACTAACTATTACTGTATATTGTATATTGTATATAATATACCTCCTACAGAATACATCAATAACTAGCTATAACTGTATATTGTATATTGTATATAATATACTTCCTACACAATACATCAATAACTAACTATTACTGAAAAAATGTTGGTTTAATTTTACAGAAGAGAAAAATGGGGTAGCTGAAGAAAGTTCACCAGAAGAAGGTTGGTTGAAGTTTTGTAATCGGGTATGGGGATTTGACAGATAGGGGTGAAGAGCAAGTGGATTGACGAGGGATGATCCTTGAAGTTTTTCTATTTGAAAATATCCGAAGAACCCCATTTCGGAATGGATATGGATAGAAGGGCTCATACTAATGGGATGGGGATAGGACAGATGGGGGATGAGGAGAAATTGTATTAACTTTAGATTTAGATCAACCTAATCAACCTCACACTCCTCTTAATTGACTATGGTAACCTTGTATCTTTTACAGAATCTGGGTACAAAACTCGTAAAAGTGTGATTATTGCTGTTATTATGATTGCTGCTATTGCTACTGTTATTGTAGTAGCTGTTATTGTAGTTGTTATCATGACTATCAAGTACAAGAAATATCAGAGTAAGTCATAATGTATTGTTTATGAACTGACTTTGTTTAATATACAAAAAAAGTGCTCATATTAAGAAATATTGATTTAAACTCCGTTTAGATTGCAATTGACTGTGTTTTTACAGTTTCACCAAATCTTAGCTTTTAAGATGATCTTTTGATGCAGTCATTTAATCAAATAATTAAAATTTAATTTTGGTTAATTTACAGATGTGCCGGTGGCAGAATATAAGAGAGTGAGAGAGGGTCGCCCTGTTCTTAATTACTAGTATACCTGGGTTTATCATCTCCGGTTTAGAGAATTGATATAACTACTGGTATTAAACTGGTGAGAAGTTGAAATGGATATTTTGTATATATAATTCTACTAAGCATCTGTTATTATCTGTTATTATTCATTATTCTAATCTTCCCAGCTGTAAATAGGTAGAACAAAGATCATTACCAATCATTCCAGTTCATGGCTTCATATTAGACCATTCTTGATCATTATTCTAATCTTCCCAGCTGTATATAGGTTGGACAAAGATCATTACCAATCATTCTAGTTCATGGCTTCAGATTAGACCATCTTTGATCATTATTCTAATCAACCTAGCTGTAAATAAGTAGAACAAAGATCATTACCAAGCATTCTAGTTCCTGGCTTCAGATTAGACCATCCTTGATCATTATTCTAATCAACCTAGCTGTAAATAGGTAGAACAAAGATCATTACCAATCATTCTAGTTCCTGGCTTCAGATTAGACCATCTTTGATCATTATTCTAATCTACCTAGCTGTAAATAGGTAGAACAAAGATCATTACCAATCATTCTAGTTCATGGCTTCAGATTAGACCATCTTTGATCATTATTCTAATCTACCAGCTGTAAATAGGTAGAACAAAGATCATTACCAATCATTCTAGTTCATGGCTTCAGATTAGACCATCTTTGATCATTATTCTAATCTACCAGCTGTAATAGGTGACAAAGATCATTACCAATCATTCAGTTCTGGCTTCAGATTAGACCATCTTTGATCATTTTCTAATCTTAGTTAATTAAAAACAAATCGAAACTTCTAGTTGATGTTTATTTCTCATACAAAACAATAAAACAAAACATATAAAACAAAAATACAAAACAGATAAACTAATACAAAACAGATAAACAAATACAAAACAGATAAACAAATACAAAACAGATAACAAATAAAAAACCCAGTTTAAACTCAATACAAAACAGATAAACAAAACATATAACAGATAAACCAATACAAAACAGATAAACTAATACAAAACAGATAAACAAATACAAAACAGATAAACAATACAAAACAGATAAACCCAATACAAAACAGATAAACAATACAAAACAGATAAACAAATACAAAACAGATAAACTAAATACATAACAATAAACCCAATACAAACAGATAAACTAAATACAAAGTGATCGATAAAACAAATACAAAACAGATAAACCAATACAAAACAGATAAACTAAATACAAAACAGATAAACTAAATACAAAACAGATAAACAAATACAAAACAGATAAACAAATACAAAACAGATAAACTAAATACAAAACAGATAAACTAAATACAAAACAGATAAACTAAATACAAAACAGATAAAACAAATACAAAACAGATAAACTAAATACAAAACAGATAAACCCAATACAAAACAGATAAACTAAATACAAAACAGATAAAACAAATACAAAACAGATAAACTAAATACAAAACAGATAAACTAAATACAAAACAAATAAACTAAATACAAAACAGATAAACTAAATACAAAACAGATAAAATACTGTAATTTCTCTCTCTAACCAAACATTGGAGTTTGCTCTGTCGCTGTAAGAAAGGTTGGGTGTTTTCCTGAATAATGTTGTCAGGTGTACCATAAGATATACAATGTCGACTAAGTGCCTGGATAAATCGATCAGCTGATCTGACAATCTCCAATTTTATACAACTCGCGGTGATACACACTTATAAACAGATATGGCACTTGACTTTCTGATCAGAAAACTTCACCATCAAGTAACCTGTGTAGTCGATAACAAATGAGAATAGTTTCAATTGATTCACCCGGTGATGTTGGAGATACAGTTAGAGTACATGGTTTACAATTTGATGTTTACACATTTCCTCGATATGTTGGAAACAGTGTTTCTAGTTGAGGATAAGCAGAACTTTCTCCTTAACTTGATCAATTGTGTAGTTGACTTGTAACTTCAATGTCCTGGATCTCATTATGACTTCCAATCAATAAATATTGACTTGTAATATTAATTTTTATAATATGATATCATTCAACTTGACTCGAACGTTCACGAACTTTTAGTTAGTTGCTGAATTTAAATACAAAATATGTCACTGTACGAAGCAGACTGGTATAAAGACTGAATACTTGAATACAAAACCCTTAACCTCCACCGGATCTAAGATGGCGGCAGGTGAAAAGTCGCATCATGTATCTCTCTAAAAATTGTAAACCGTGGATTTAAGAAATGGTTGTGTGAAATGTGGAATATAGTCATAATGTGGTCCTGATTTCGAGATTATAATTGGATTTTCTATTTATGGATCAAACTAAACTTTTAACTGTTAAATCCAAGTTTTCGTGTGTCCATACAAAGTAACCAGGGACGCTATTGTGGACGCCATTTTGACAAGTTGTCTGAGTAAAGTACAGTGTGTTTCTTTTAAGAAGTCTGTTGTTGATGTTGAACAAGTGTTTTAGTATATCTGTAATGTCTTCACTGCAATTGTAGCCCGTAGAAGAGTATTAAATTTTTAAACTATTTAAACTAGATTCTGACAGAGAACGTTTATGTTGTGAACATTTTGAATAGTAAGAATCATGTCTATGTCAGACGCATTTGTTAAGTTCAGAAAGAGAATAAATTCTGCTTCTGCCACACCAGCCCCAGAGAAAAAATTATGTGAAAATCTGGATGTTATTGAATCCGATGAAATAGTCATAAATGACCCACCCACTACCAGCTCTCAGAACCCCTCTCAGAGCCCGTTTGTCCACATTCAATCACAGTCACAAATCCCAGCTGAAGGACTAATTAAATCTACCAGTGAATTACATAAAGATAAAACTGCACTCCTACTAATTTCAAATGAGATTGCTAGAATTTTATTTCCACAACTAGAGGCCAGCGTAAACTCTGTCATAGAATATTTAGGCCTCAAAATTGTCTAACTGGAAAAGGCCAACCGTGATAAAGACAAAATCATTGATTCCCTTATTGATAAAATTGATGATCTTGAGCAGTATGGGAGACGTCAATCTATCAGAATTGCAGGAATTCCAGAAAATGTTACTGAAAATACTGACAATCTTGTCGTTCAAGTAGGAAATATCATCGGTACTACGATAACTGAAGGGGACATAAATAGAAGTCATAGAATTGGAGTACCATCCAGACATCACCCTACAAACAACCCTAGACCAATTATCGTGCAGTTCAAAAATTACGAAACTAAACGTAACTTTATATAAAATAGAAAAAAATTGAAAACCTTAACCACTAATACTCAAAATAATGCCATCCCAAATGCCTTCGAAAATAAGAAAATCTTTATAAATGAAGACATTACCAAAGCTCGATCAATACTGGCCTATAAAGCTAGGTGTCTACTGAAAGACGAGAAGATTAATATCACTTGGAGTAGAGATGGAATTATTTTTGTTAAAACTAAATTATCGGATTCAATTGAAGTCATAAAGAATGAACGTGACTTTTGTAAGCTTCTTGATAAAATCAAAATCAAATTAACTTTAAAAAAGTAATAAAAACTTTTCTACAACGGTTCTCTCCCCCCCAAATAATGTTACCGTAATAATATTAGCTAACACACTTCACCCTGAACTATGTTTTGTAAAGACACTACACATACAAAATATATACTATGTATGTATGTCTTGTTCTTATTATACACTAATCTAAATGATTCTATAACTTGGTAAATTATTCTTTGACACAGATATAGAATTAAGTCTAGATTTATATTTTATTATTTAGATTCTACCTACATTTATTCTGAGATATAAATATTAAAACAAACTTAAAGGACTTAGATTCTTTAACTTAGATATTGTACTCATTCCTTGACACATATATAGAATCAAGTCTAGATTTATATTTTATTATTTAGATTCTACATTTATTCTGAGATATAAATATTAAAATAAACTTAAAGGACTTAGATTCTTTAACTTAGATATTGTACTCATTCTTTGACACAGATATAGAATCAAGTCTAGATTTATATTCTATCATTTAGAATAGAGTAGATTCTTAGACACAAATATGTAAGCATGCTTATTTATCAGATTTATATTCTATATAAATTCAATTCAATTTATTTCCCTAAAATGTATCCATAAATGATAGAGAAAATATTCCTGACAAATCATTAATAAATTTACCGCTTCAAATCCATGGCTTTATCAATGGAGTTTCTTCCTAATCTCATCTATTTTGTATATATGTTTTTCCTTATTTTACACTTAAATTTGTTTTTTAAACCTATTATAATTACGCATTTGTCATATTTTCCTCTTTCAATTACTACATGGTTAATAGCATCCTTATTTCCTCTTAGAACCTCCGTATCACACTTGCTCATCGATTTCCTCACCAGTTGTCCCGTTACGACATAGGCCGTTCTCGGTCGACCAGGATGATGTGACAGTTTCTGTTCCTCCGAGTCATCTAATCTTTGACATGCTAAAATCATCCCGATCTACAAAAAGGGAAACCCCCATTCCTGTTCCAATTATAGACCTATTTCGCTCCTTAGCTGCCTAGGCAAAGTCTTTGGGAAATGTATTTACAAATACCTTAATAATTTCTTTATCATGAACCATACGATTACGTCAACCCAGTCAGGATTTAGGGGCGGAGATTGTTCTGTTTACCAACTAACATATCTACAATTAGATATGTTGCGACCTGGACAAAGGCTTCGAAACCAAAGCAATGTTCTTTGATATAAGTAAAGCCTCGACCGAGGCTCATTCTAAAATTGCAGTCTGTAGGAATCTCGGGGAACCTACTTCTTCTTCTCCAGGATTATCTTTCTAACAGGAAACAGTCAGTACAGATCAAGGGATGCACATCGAATGAAGCCATTATCTCAACAGGGGTGCCTCAAGGTTCAATCCTAGGCCCCTTGTTATTTCTTGTATATATTAACGACATCACTGAAAATATAAATTCAAACCTGAGATTATTCGCCGATGATAATTGTCAAATGTCCCTAAATGACGACCTACGTAAGATAAACATGTGGGCACGGAGGTGGAACGTTGTATTTTCCCCAGAAAAAACCAAATCTATTACCTTTAGCAGAAAAGTCAATCCGACAAATTTTCCTCTTCTATTCCACCAGGAGCAAATTACAGATTCTGATAACCACAAGCACCTTGGTATCATACTTAGTAGCGATGGCAAATAGTGTAAACACATTGACTATGTAATTTCTAAAGTCAGAAAGTCCATTGATTGCCTGCGTACACTCAAGAATCGCTTGTCTAGAAAATCCCTTGAGATAATTTATCGATCATTTATCTTACCTCTTTTTGACTTCGGTGATATAGTGTGGGACAACTGTTCCGATACGGATGCTGAACGTCTTGAGGCTCTCCAGCGAGATGCTCTGAGAACGATCTCGGGGCTCCCACGGGGTACGTCACACCACATCTTGTATAACGAAACCGGCTTCCAATCTCTCAAGATCAGACGTCAACACCACAAACTTACACTCTTTTTCAAGATGATTCATCACCTTGCACCGCCATACTTGAATATCCTTGTCCCAAGATCAATAGGCGAATCTCACGCCTACAATGTTCGACGTCAAAATCAATTGAGAAATCTATATGCAAAAAGTAATCTTTATCAAGAATCTTTCATCCCTTCGTCCATCAATGCCTGGAATAATCTCCCAAAATCCATACAGTCAGCGACCTCAGTTAGCATGTTTAAACAAAAGCTTAAAGAGTCCATCATCAGACCTCCCAATCACTTCTTCCATGGGGATCGATTTTCACAAATAATTCATTGTAGACTGCGGAACGGCATGAGCGAACTAAATTTCCACAAATTCACTCGTCACATATCAGATGACCCTTGTTTTGCATGTCATCATCCGCTGGAAAACGCAGATCATTATCTACTTTACTGTCCACTTTACCAACGTGAAAGACAAAAAACACTCCTTAAACTTCCTTCAAACTATCTGGACCCAAATCTACTATTGAATGGCTCACCGTATCTTAGTTATGAAGAAAACGAGGGGATCTTGGATAAGGTCCATGAATATATCCGATTGACTCGTCGATTTGTCCACTCCTAGACGTGTGCGTGTAAATCACGAAACGCATTTACTTATTTACCTAACTACCTTATACACCTATTAACTTTTATACCCTTAGTGTTATGAGCCTCTTTTCTTAAAATGTTACCCAACTCACACTTATCTTGATACTCATAGTATCTCCAACTTGTCGTAATGCCAACACACAATGGTGATTACAGTACCTTCACTTACCACTGCATTAGAGTGAAATTACCATTTTATGCTGATATTCATAGAGTAAAAATTTCAATTTGTTGCTTAAAGTATTACAATCTACTTGCAATGCTCACTGGGTTATGAAGTAACTTCGCCTATGGTGTCACCCACTTACCCCTTCGTCTATGGTGTCACCCACTTAACCCTTCGCCTATGGTGTCACCCACTTACCCCTTCGTCCATGGTGTTACATGCTTACCGTGCTCTTAGACTGTTACTGTTACCTAATCAATCTGCTATAAACTTACCTTGGCGTCCTTGAGGTTACAAAAATTTTATTGTCATGCACGAAATGTTAACGAGGATATTGTTGCCCACAGTGCTATAAATTCACTTTAATACCCATAGCGCTACCCATCCTATCCTGCCTTTGTTATACACTCATATACTTGTCAAAGCTATCATTACAAAATTGTACATTTTTGACTTCACCTTTCTAAGGAAACAGCGAAATTAGTTACTGTGTCACTAGGTTTCAAACATTTCACTTTATGTTCTTTGCATGAGCACAGCATCCGGTCGATCGGGCGACCTGGCTGGAACTTTGGCGGCCATTGAGGTGATCGATGAGCACTCATTTGCTAAATTTCTATTATTCCTATCCCAACTTTCTACACCTACTGTCTTCTGTTTCTCTATTTAATATTTGTAAATATATATATATATATACTTTGTACATATTATCTTCACAGTTATATTTAGTATGTCTTGTTTAGTGGTAACGGATTAATATAAGCTGCGGCTTGTTTCTGAAACCAACTTTAATTAATGTATATGTTCATTTTAATTATGAAATTATGAAAATAAATATTGTTTGTTTAAACTAACATTATTCAGGAAAACACTCCAACCTTTCTTAAAGCAACAGAGCAAACTCCATTGTTTGGTTGGAGAGAGAAATTACAGTATTTTATCTGTATTTATATATATTGCAGTTTATCTGTTTTGTATTTAGTTTATCTGTTTGTATTGGATTTATCTGTTTTGTATCTAATTTACATGTATCTGTTTTATATTTGGTTTATCTGTTTTGTATTTAGTTCATCTGTTTTGTACTTAGTTTATCTGTTTGTATTGGATTTATCTGTTTTGTATCTAATTTACATGTATCTGTTTTATATTTGGTTTATCTGTTTTGTATTTAGTTCATCTGTTTTGTATTTAGTTTATCTGCTTTATTTTATTTTTTTTATTGTTTTGTATGAGAAATAAACACCAACTAGAAGTTTCGATTTGTTTTTAATTAAAAGCACTAGGCAATAAAACTACAATTTAAAAACATAACAAAGGTAATATATGAATGAATGAATAATGATCAAAGATGGTTTAATCTGAAGCCATGAACTAGAATGATTGGTCATGATCTTTGTTCTACCAATTTACAGCTGGGAAGATTGGAATAATGATCAAAGATGGTCTAATCTGAAGCCATGAACTGGAATGATTGGTCATGATCTTTGTTCTACCAATTTACAGCTGGGTAGATAAGAATAATGATCAAATATGGTCTAATCTGAAGCTATGAACTAGAATGATTGGTAATGATCTTTGTTCTATCTATTTACAGCTGGGAAGATTAGAATAATGATCATGAACTAGAATGATTGACAGGTTGACGTAAGATAAAATTACAGTTTGTGCTCAAAGCATTTAAATTAAATAAAAAATATTTTACAAAGATAATAGATCTAGTTTACAAAATAAAATACTATTTATGAAATATATATATTCTAACAAAACCTTATGATCTATAATCTATCTATAAATGCTGGCTAGTTATATATCTGTACAGCAGAAAGCGGTGAAAGTCAGTTCCTAATTAAGGTTTTAAAACATCAACAAATTTCAATTGTTGAATACACTGTATTTATGTATGTCCAGTGATAATATTGTTGAGTGAATGAACACACACTGGCATTGATAACAAACACCCTGCCATTGATAACAACACGCTGCCATTGATAACAAAGTGTATTTACATAACATATAAGAATATGAAAATAATCTACGTCAGAATTTTATTACCCAATTTAAAAGGAAATATACAGCCACTGGCAGCATTGAAATTGAACAGTTACAATCACCGGAAAGGAATTTTCAACCTTCAGTCATACTTGTATTTTCTGGTGATAACTGTACAAGCTTACTAAGATTTATTAAAATCTGTCACAAATTGTGCCCTTTAACAGAAAGAACTCCTTGGGTGATAATAAACAATTTCAGAATTTTTCGTCAAAATCAGTAAAGAATTGTGCCTTATATAGTGTTTACAAGCCAAAAATTGAACGCGTTTTAAAGAACAAGGGCAATAATACATATTAAATATATTTCAATATTTTTCATTTTTAATTTCCATAATAATTTGGCAAAATGTACATTTTTATCTTATAAAAGAGAAAGGTATTTTTACGAACAAATGCTAAATTAGTCCAGTCAATATTATGTAAATGTGTTATAATTTGTATAATGGACCTGTGGCGTCTTTATTATTGAATAAAACTATTATTATTAATAGAGCACCAAAAATTGAAAAGCGTTTTTAAAAACTAGTGCAATAACTGATACTTAATATTTTTCAGTTCATCCTTGGGTGATAACAAATACTCTGGCCAAGTTTCATCAAAATCCATTAAAAAGTGTTCTTTGTATAGTGTTTACTAGCTTTTATTGAAAGCATTTTCAATAACAAGGTCTATAACACTTACTAAATATTTTTTCAATTTTGCTGCTTTTCATATTATATAACAAGTGGTTGACTAGCAAGATACGCCCACTTTAAAATATATTTTCTGTTTTAACACAGGCAAAAACTTTAAGATTATATAGGTCTAATCCAAGTTCTCGTCAATATAATGTTCACACCAAATTTCATTAAAATCAGATGAAAACTGTATTGTCTATCGCAATCACAAAGCTGCGTTTTGACTAAGTCAAGTGCAATAACTCAAAAACAGTATATCGAAATGTCAATTTCGAACTTGACCAAGATGACATCAACTTCAATGTTCACACCAAATTTCATTCCAATCAGATGAAAACTGTTGTCTCTAACGTGTTCACAAGTCTATTAGCAAGTTTCATTCAAATCTGATGAAAACTGTAGTCTCTATCGCGTTCACAAGTCAATTTTGAAGCGTTTTGGCTTAGTCAAGTGCAATAACTCAAAAACCATTCATCGAAAAATCGCCAATTTCGAACTTGTCCAAGATCTCATCAATATAAATGATCACAGCAAGTTTCATTCAAATCTGACGAAAAACTGTAGTCTCTATCGCGTTCACAAGCCAATTTTGACACGTTTTTACCAAGTCAAGTGCAATAACTCAAAAACCGTTCATCGAAATATTGCCGATTTCGATCTTGTTCGAGATCTCATCAATATAATGATCACAGCAAGTTTCATTCAAATCGGACAAAAACTGTAGCCTCTATTGCGTTCACAAGCAATTGTGGACGGACGGATCGACAGACCGACGGACGGACGGACGGACAGGGGTGACGACAATATACGACCACATTATAATGTGGGCGTATAAAAACACAATTTTTATAAAACAAATAATTTGATAGATTGAATCAGAAGCATTTGAACATGTTATTGATAGAAAAATAAATTATATACAAAATATCTAGTTATAATAGATAAACAATTCATCTCAAACTCTCAATAGTAGTTATATCAATTCTCTAACTTGATAAACCCAGATATACTAGAGAATAAGAATAGGTCGACCCTCTCTCACTCTTTTTTCATAAAACATTGTCTTACGATCCTCTGAAATAAAAAACAGTGACATGGTTTTAGTTTTCGGCGATGTTTCTTGGAAAGTCTGGTATATCCATTTTCAGGATCCGGATTGGTGCCATGATTTCTGTTACCATGGGAAATATTGAATTCTAAATCACCATATGTAGCACTTTCTAGGTTCTGAAACAGAAATAGACCAAATTATCAGATAAGAACGTAATAGAACTTTATTCTTCTTACGTTTACAAAAAACTGTTTCGAGAAATGAAAGAGAAATAAAATAAAATCACATCACCTCTACATCTACATCTTCTACATCTTCTACAACTTCTACATCTACATCTACATCTACATCTACATCTACTCACCCACACACACAAACACCTACACATACACATATACACACCTACACCTACACCTAATACACCTACACCTACTACACCTACACCTACCACACCTACACCTACACATACACATATACCTACTACACCTACTACATCTACACCTACTACACCTACACATACACCTACTTTACCTACACATACACATACACCTACTACACCTACACACCTACACCTACAAGGGATTTTTGGGGATGAATTTATATCGGATATCTTTAAAGTAAGAGCGTTGAAAGATGTAGTGATATTCATCACCGATATCTTTAGAGGTGCAAAGTGGGCATATTCTATTCGATCGTTCGATCTTAAACCATCGGCCTGTCGATTGGGAGGTGTCTGTTACAAGTTCTAAATTTACATAGGATAGTACGCTTTTTTATATTTAATTTTGTAAGTATGGTTCGAGGATAAGTTTGTCTTTGTATAGTCTGTAATTTAGAGCCTAAGGAGAGGAATTTAATTCTGAGTAATCAGGATTTCTTTTACTGAGTATTTTAACCATGAGACAGATTTGAATGACTGGGCTTCCCAAACATAATAGATACCACAATCTTCAAGTATATTCTTAATATTTTGTAACCAGGGATTCGGAATAGAGCTTGTAATAAATCTGTCGTACATTAGCTGGTACTTAATTTAATTGAGTTTTGTTTCCTTGTCTATTAGCATGCGCGCCCAGAAAATTATACACCTAACTTTTATGTCAATGTTTAGTGGATAGCGGCCAAGTTCGCCGTATACCATAAAGTTTGGGGTTGATGCAGGAAGATTTAAGATAAATTTATTGAATTTAAGATGTACCCTTTCAATTATATTCAGGTTTTCATACTTCACAGCCAAACAAAAGTGTTGGTTTTACGACGCTTTCAAAAAAGTTCAATTTTACAATAGTCAAAAGATAGTAGGATCTGAAAGATGTTTATTGTATTCATACCAAAAAACGAGATCAAACCTCGGGAAATTAGGTTGACAACATAAATACTAACCATTTCTACAATTATTGTCTCTAGATATGTTTCTGATTCACTACTTGTAGAATTATTGTCTATGAATGTTCCTGGTAATAATTCATGGAGATTTAAATCTAAAACTGGGTCATCAATTTCTTCATAAACCGGTTCATCTGTAAATTAAGTTTTAAATTATTGATCAAATGACTTCACCAAAAGATCATCTTAAAAGATTTGGTGAAACTTCAAAACGTCAATTCCAATTTTTAACGGAGTTTTAAATCAATATTTCTATATTAATATGAGCCTTTTTATCTATATCCGATCAATTGCGATTGTGTTTATTGGATGTCAACCTGAGCTGAAGTTAATCCGCTTTCTCCTCATCCCCATCCCCAATTTCAAAACTCAAACCAACCTTCTTCTGGTGACCTCTCTTCAGCTACCCCATTTTTCTCTTCTGTAAAATTAAACAAACATGTTTTCAGTAATAGCTAGTTATTGATGTATTCTGTAGGAAGTATATTATATACAATCCAAGATGATGACAGGTTTTTTATATTAAACAAAGTCAGTTCATAAACAACAACTTATCACTTACTCGGATATTTCTTGTAGATGATACCAACTACAAAACCAGCAACAACAATAACAACAACTACAATAACAGTAGCAGCAATCATAATAACAGAAATAATCACACTTTTACGAGTTTTGTAACCAGATTCTGTAAAAGATACAAGGTTACCATATGTCAATATACTTTGTCCTCATCCCCCATCCCATTAGTATGAGCCCTTCTATCCATATCCATTCCGAAATGGGGTTCTTCGGATATTTTCAAATAGAAAAACTTCAAGGTTCATCCCTCGTCAATCCACTTTTTCCTCACCCCCCATCAGTCATATCTCCATATCCAGTATAAATCAATGTTTTTTTTTTATATTAATATGATCCTTTCTATCTATATCCGATAAATTGGTGTCTATCGCAATCACAAAGCTGCGTTTTGACTAAGTCAAGTGCAATAACTCAAAAACAGTATATCGAGATGTCAATTTCGAACTTGACCAAGATGACATCAACTTCAATGTTCACACCAAATTTCATTCCAATCAGATGAAAACTGTTGTCTCTAACGTGTTCACAAGTCTATTAGCAAGTTTCATTCAAATCTGATGAAAACTGTAGTCTCTATCGCGTTCAAAAAGCTTTGGCGTTTTGGCTTAGTCAAGTGCAATAACTCTAAAACAGATTTCAAAAAAGGGCCCAATTTCGAACTTGCCCAAGATGCATCAATTAAAATGTTCACAGAAAAGTTTCATTCCAATCTGATGAAAACTGTTGTCTCAAATCGTGTTCACAAGTCTATTACCCCAAGTTTAAATTCAAAACCCTGATGAAAATTTGCCGTCTCTTTTTCCGCTTTTCACAAGTCAAAAAACTGTACCCGTTTTGGGCTTAAAAGCAAGTGGAATAACTCGACAAACCACGGACAGGGAAAAATCGCCAATATACGAACTTTAAATGTGCAATATAAAAACACAAGTTTCTTTTAAAACAAAAATTGTAGTCTTTGATTTCAGAACCCAATTTTAAACATGTTTTTACCAATAATGAAATTTAATCAAAAATCTGTTATAAATATAAAAAATTTTCATTTTTCAATCTATCAATATTAATAAATTCTCAAACAATTTTAAAAACCCCCAAATCGGAAAAAATGGTCGCCCTTTTATTTTTTTCACAAGAATTGTCTTAGGGACCTGAATACAAAACGGGACGGACGGCGGTGCGGAAACAGTCGGTATACCAATTTTAGGACCAATTGGTGCATGTGGGCGTTAAAAATATTAATTTTAAATCAAAATTTTAATTTGATGGGTTTTAAAATCAGAAATTTAAACCAAATTATCAGATAAGAACGAATAAATTTTTTTTATTACAAAATATCTTTTTAAGAAAAAAAGATAAAAAAAATTCACTAAACCTCTCACCATTTTTAGTTAAATTAATCAATTCTCTAACTACATCTAACCCACATCCCTAAAATAACACAGGTCACCCTCTCTCCCCTTTTTTCATAAAACACCTTACTTACATCCCTCCAATAAAAAACCCCAGTACATGGTTTTATTCACCTACTACGGCGTATTCTTGGAAATCCTGGTATATCCATTTTCAGGATCCACCTGGTCCATATTTCACCTTAAATTTTACCTTCTACACTCACATACACTACACTTCTAGTTTCCCCTAACACATAAATAGCCCAAAAACTTATCAGATAAGCAACCCCGAAACTAGAACACATACATCTTCTTCCCCGTATTACAAAAAACCCCTTCTCGAGAAATGAAAGAGAAATAAAATAAAATCACATCACCTCTACATCTACATCACTCTACACCTAAAACTTCTACATCTACATCTACACTACACTACATCTATTTCACCTACACATATAAACACCTACACATACACATATACCCCCTACACCTACACCTAAATACACCTCCCACCTACTACACCTACACCTACCCACACCTACACCTACACATACACCTATACCCCCTACACCAAACCCTACATCTACACCTTCTAAAACCTACACATACACCCAAAAACTTTACCTACAAAATACCCCCCTACACCCTCCCCTACACCTACACACCTAGACCTACAAATTTTGGGGATGAATTTATATCGGATATCTTTAAAGTAAGAGCATTGAAAGATATTCATCACCGATATCTTTAGAGGTGCAAAGTGGGCATATTCTATTCGATCGTTCGATCTTAAACCATCGGCCTGTCGATTGGGAGGTGTCTGTTACAAGTTCTAAATTTACATAGGATAGTACGCTTTTTTATATTTAATTTTGTAAGTATGGTTCGAGGATAAGTTTGCCTTTGTATAGTCTGTAATTTAGAGCCTAAGGAGAGGAATTTAATTCTGGAAAGGGTTAATCAGGATTTCTTTTACTTTGTATTTTAACCATGAGACAGATTTGAATGACTGGGCTTTTCCCCAAAAATAATAGATACCACAATCTTCAAGTATATTCTTAATATTTTGTAAACCCGGGATTCGGAATAGAGCTTGTAATAAATCTGTCGTACATTAGCTGGTACATTTAAAGTTTAAATTTAGTTTGGTTTCCTTGTCTATTAGCATGCGCACCCACAAAATTATACACCTAACTTTTATGTCAATGTTTAGTGGATAGCGGCCAAGTTCGCCGTATACCATAAAGTTTGGGGTTGATGCAGGAAGATTTAAGATAAATTTATTGAATTTAAGATGTACCCTTTCAATTATATTCAGCTTTTCATACTTCACAGCCATACAAAAGTGTTGGTTTTACGACGCTTGCAAAAAAGTTCAATTTGACAATAGTCATCAGATAGTAGAATCTGAAAGATGTTTATTGTATTCATACCAAAAGACGAGATCAAACCTCGGGGAAATTAGGTTAACAACATAAATACTAACCATTTCTACAATTATTGTCTCTACATATGTTTCTGATTCACTACTTGTAGAATTATTGTCTATGAATGTTCCTGGTAATAATTCATGGAGATTTAAATCTAAAACTGGGTCATCAATTTCTTCATAAACCGGTTCATCTGTAAATTAAGTTTTAAATTATTGATCAAATGACTTCACCAAAAGATCATCTTAAAAGATTTGGTGAAACTTCAAAACGTCAATTCCAATTTTTAACGGAGTTTAAATCAATATTTCTATATTAATATGAGCCTTTTTATCTATATCCGATCAATTGCGATTGTGTTTATTGGATGTCAACCTGAGCTGAAGTTAATCCGCTTTCTCCTCATCCCCATCCCCAATTTCAAAACTCAAACCAACCTTCTTCTGGTGACCTCTCTTCAGCTACCCCATTTTTCTCTTCTGTAAAATTAAACAAACATGTTTTCAGTAATAGCTAGTTATTGATGTATTCTGTAGGAAGTATATTATATACAATCCAAGATGATGACAGGTTTTTTATATTAAACAAAGTCAGTTCATAAACAACAACTTATCACTTACTCGGATATTTCTTGTAGATGATACCAACTACAAAACCAGCAACAACAATAACAACAACTACAATAACAGTAGCAGCAATCATAATAACAGAAATAATCACACTTTTACGAGTTTTGTAACCAGATTCTGTAAAAGATACAAGGTTACCATATGTCAATATACTTTGTCCTCATCCCCCATCCCATTAGTATGAGCCCTTCTATCCATATCCATTCCGAAATGGGGTTCTTCGGATATTTTCAAATAGAAAAACTTCAAGGTTCATCCCTCGTCAATCCACTTTTTCCTCACCCCCCATCAGTCATATCTCCATATCCAGTATAAATCAATGTTTTTTTTTTATATTAATATGATCCTTTCTATCTATATCCGATAAATTGGTGTTTATTGGATGTCAGCCTGAGCTAAAGTTAACCCACTTTCAACTCATCCCCCATCTGTCATATCCCCATCCCATTTGTATGAGCCCTATCCTTTCAGATGGGATTATTTAGATATTATTAAGTCTAAAAACTTGAAGGTTCATCCGCAGTCAATCCGCTTTCTCCTCACCCCCATCTGTCATATCCCCATACCCAATTATAAAACTCCAACCAACCTTCTTCTGGTGGACTCTCTTCAGCTACCCCATTTCTCTCTTCTGTAAAATTAAACAAACATGTTTTCAGTAATAGCTAATTATTGATGTATTCTGTGAGAAGTATATTATATACAATATACAATATACAGTTATAGCTAGTTATTGTATTCTGTAGGAAGTATATTATATACAATATACAATATACAATAATAGCTAGTTATTAGTGTATTCTGTGGGAAGTATATTATATACAATATACCATAAACAGTAATAATTAGTTATTGATGTATTCTGTAGGAAGTATATTATATACAGTATACCATATACAGTAATAGTTAGTTATTGATGTATTCTGTAGGAAGTATATTATATACAATATACAATATACAATATACAGTAATAGTTAGTTATTGATGTATTCTGTGGGAAGTATATTATATACAATATACCATATACAGTAATAGCTAGTTATTGATGTATTCTGCGGGAGGTATATTATATACAATATACCATATACAGTAATAGTTAGTTATTGATGTATTCTGCGGGAGGTATATTATATACAATATACCATATACAGTAATAGTTAGTTATTGATGTATTCTGCGGGAGGTATATTATATACAATATACCATATACAGTCATAGTTAGTTATTGATGTATTTTGCGGGAGGTATATTATATACAATATACCATATACAGTTATAGCTAGTTATTGATGTATTCTGCGGGAAGTATATTATATACAATATACAGTCATAGTTAGTTATTGATGTATTCTGTGGGAAGTATATTATATACAATATACAATATACAGTAATAGCTAGTTATTGATGTATTCTGTGGGAAGTATATTATATTCAATCCAAGATGATGACAATGACAAGAACTACAATAACAGTAACAAGACTACTACAATAGCCACTACAATGGTCACAGAAATAATCACATATTTATGAGTTTTTTTACTAGTTCGGGATCACTAGTACAGAATCACTAGTATAGGATCACTAGTACAGAATCACTAGTATAGGATCAATGGTACATGATCACTAGTACAGAAGCACTGGTAAAGGATCACTGGTACAGGATCACTAGTACAGGATCACTGATATAGGATTACTGATACAGGATTAGTATTACAGGATCACTGAAATAGGAACTCTGTTACAAGGTTACTGGAAAGGATGAATTTTACAAGATCATTTGTACAGGATCACTAGTACAGGATCACTGATACAGTATCACTAGAACAGAATCACTAGTACAGAATCACTAGTACAGGATCACTAGTACAGAATCACTGGTAAAGGATCACTGGTACAGGATCACTAGTACAGAATCACTAGTTCAGAATCACTGGTAAAGGATCACTGGTACAGGATCACTAGTACAGGATCACTGATATAGGATTACTGATACAGGATTAGTATTACAGGATCACTGGTACAGGATCACTAGTTCAGGATCATTGGTACAGGATCATTAGTACAGTATCACTGGTACAGGATCACTAGTACAGGATCACTAGTTCAGAATCACTGGTACAGGATCACTGGTAAAGGATCACTAGTACAGGATCACTAGTAGTGGGTCACGTGTACGGGATCAGGAGCACTGGACTACTATTACTAGGATCACTTGCATAAAGTAAATGGTGCAGAACCACTAGTACAATACCAATGGTACAATACTATCTCTGCGACATGACTATTATAACAGAATCACTAAGACAGTATAAATATCTTCTTACTAATATATTTAATTACATACCTTTAACACTGAGAGTAAAACCCTTTTTAACTTCTCCATGAGTGTTGTATACCCGACAGCCATAATAACCTTCATGAGAACTGTTGACATTCTCAATTACCAAATCATTTTCAAACATATTCTTTGTGAGGTCAATAAAACCACTTGATTTTAGGCCTTGAAAATGTTTTACCCACGTGACTGCACACTGTGGGTGACATTTTGCAGTGCATCTCACTTTCAAATCCTCATTTTTATATACAGTTATCTCCCTTTGATCTGGCTCTAGTTTCACATCAATTGGTGCAACTGAAAAGTTAAAGTAAATAGACAATGTTGCCTGGCAAGATAATATTAACTGACTTAGTGGAAGAGTTATGCTACTTGTTTGCAGTACAATTGTACTTAAGTCTATGAACAAAGTAACATCTACTGTACGAGACCACAGTAGGCCTACTATTGCCGACCCTTTCCCCCACACCTCAAAGACAATCCGATTGTAATCGAGGAAAAAACTTACATTCAGGTTGAACTATAAAGGTTTCACTCTCAAAGACATTATTACACTCTTCAATATTCAAAACTGAAAAATAACAAACAAAGACTAGAGCTGTGAACTGCACCCAGCGTGGATTTTGATACTTTTAGCTGCAAGACCTTTTGGAACTTCTAGCTTAATTAAGTCCTGTGCTCATCGTTTTTATATATGACTGATTTTGATGAAAATTGGTGTGAGAGTATGTTATAAATCAAGGCTAATCCCTATTGGAAATAAACGGAATCGAAAAATATTTAGTAAGAGTTATTGCCCTTGTTCTTGAAAACGCGTTCAATTTTAGCTTGTAAACACTCTTAAGAGAACAATTCTTAATTGATTTTTATGAAACTTGGATTGTGTGGAATCTTCAGAAAGTGACAATTAAAGTTCGATGTTTCGGACTAACTCAATATAAGCTCAACAACACGAAGGTGTCCCTAACGTAGACTACAGTAAACGAACTTCCACCAAAGCCACGTTTTCGACACTTCCGAGCATGCCGTCCTACAGTCAACAACGTGGCATGAACTTGTAACCATCTTAATACCTATGTAAATCACTGTAATAAAGTTATTTAACATACAGAACGTGAAGTCCTACATTTCAGTCAGTCTTGTGTAATCCCTAGTACACAATTGGTGCCGTGACCAGTTAAACAACTTGGTGCTGAGATTAGAGAAACTGCGCTGGATTTTTGGTAATTAACTTTTGCAGTATTTCAAGGCAGAAATGGTAGAGGGTTACAGCTTCATCGTCAGTTTATACCACATGTAAGCGGCAGAAGTCAGGTCCTTTTCCTCGACAGGCGTTCGAAAACTCATCGACAGTCAGCCTCCACGAATTATATCCTAAGATTACATGAAATTGGTAAACATAACCATTTCTTGTTTTCCTCCGTCTTCACGTACGTCATAATTGATATAAGATGCCAAAAGATGGTGAAACGTCAGATGTTACAGAGAACCTGTACGAAACCCACAAACGATTCGTACGAAAACTAGCTACTTTGAGAAGTTTCTTTACTAAAGAAGATCGGCGAGTGACTGCCATAATCGGGAGTGAAGAGCCTGGTTTAAAGACTTTATACGTTGTCAAAGACAAACTTGTAAGTGCCAAACACAGACTTCAAGAATATGATGACCAAATTCAAGATCTCCTCATTCAAATGAAAGATTACCAGAGCTCCGAATATGACTTTGAAGAATGTGATATGATATCAGATAACCACCCATTGCTGTTAGCCCGCATTGATGATTTCATACAGTCTCTAGAAAAAGCAAGTAAACTATCTTCATTGGCATCTACCAAGTCAGCGAAGCATTCTTCTGTCAAACTACCAAAGATAGTACTTCCTATATTTGATGGTGATCAACGCAAATGGTACAGCTTTTGGGATGTGTTCGAAAGTGAAATTCATGACTGTAAGGATATATCTGATGTCACAAAGTTCAACTATCTGAAAGGTCAGCTGAGTTCATCTGTCAAGAAACGCATTGAGGGTATCCAAGCCAGTAACGACAACTATGCTCTATTGGTTCAGACACTTCAAAACAATTATGGAAATCGTACTCTCATCAAAAATTCTCATTGTCTTGCTTTGGTCAACATTTTGAAACCTCAGTATGGTGCTCAATCTTTAAGAGCATTTTATGATGCAGTCATTGGTGATATCCGATCTTTGGAGACGTTGCAGCTGTTACCTGGCCATTATGGAGAATTCTATGTTCCAATTCTAATGGAAAAGCTTCCAGCTGATGTTCTAACAACAATTCTCGAGACGTATACCGATGACAATCCTCTTCTAATGGAGCTGATGGACATTATTCATTCTGAGGTCAAGAAATTGGGGCAGATAAACACCATAAGTCAGCAGAAAGTCAAGATCGTTTCAAGTAAGCCAACAACAGCTGTAAAACCAGAAACTCTTCCTTCAGGCAGTGCCACAGCCATGCCCCCTACGTCATCAACTCAGTCATCAAGATCTTCCAAAACCAAACTTTTCAAGAGACCAGCTCGTCTTTGGCAATTTTGTGGTGGTCAACACAATACATTCCAGTGTACACTTTCTGTTGACGATCGTGTCAAAGCTGACAAGTCACATAATCGGTGTATGAACTGTCTAAAAGATTCTCACTTAGTTGAAAACTGCCCTTCACATTGGAGATGTTCAATATGTAAAGAATCTCATCATACAGCAATTCATTGTTCGAATATATTACTGTATACATCAGGGAAGTCACAAAGAACTACACCTTCACAGACTGGTACAACGAACGCAGCTTTAACAGGTACAGAAAGTTTAGCAGATGTATTATCAGATGTTAGTTCTCCACAATCACAGACCGATTCTCACAAGTTACCAGAACTACAGTCTTGTTCAGGCCCAGTATTACTGAAGACGGCTGTTGCTCCGGTACAGAATGGTCCAACTACGCTAGAAACTAACTTCTTCTTTGATGAAGGTTCAACATTAACCTATATCAAGTCACAGCATGCCAGAAATCTCAAATTGGTTCCATATGGTAAAAGGCGCATTGTCATTAACTCTTTTGGTGGACGTTCCAGCCTGTACGAATTCCCTGTTGGTTCCATCGATGTCATAACAGATGATGGTGTTGTTCGTTTAGAAGTTTTATTCAAAGATCAGATTGTACAGCCCATTAGTTGCAATTCATGGTCAGATTGTCTACAGAAAGATCATCTCAAACAACTACGATTGGCGAACCAATTCGATCAACTGTATTTCGATGTCCATATATTGATTGGTTTGGACTCTGTCTGGAAATTCATCAAACCTGTAATCATTCTCGGGTTTCCATTGGTACAAGCATCCAATTTGGGTTATCTTGTTTATGGTCCAGTCACTAAGCAGGTATTTGCAGCTAGTGGGACTGCAACGCAATGTTTCGTGGTAGAATCTTCTGTACATGATGACGTTGAATGGATATCCATAGATCATACAGATTTTGAATTGCACGACAAGGAAGCCGAGTCCCTACAGATTGAATCTTTCGGAATTGAACCGTTCAACGAGCAGACGGGCTCTGAAATTTTAGAGAGATTCATAAACCAGATAGAATTCGTAACGGAACGTATTACGCTCCACTTCCATGGTTAGACAATCAACCAACACTACAGTTCAATCAGTCGATTGCTCTCAGCAGATTGGAACAGGTCAAAAACAGACTCCTAAAACTTAAACTTTGGGAACCATACTCCAAATTTATTCAAGATCAACTCAACAAAAACTATGTTGAACCAGTTCCAGATGAAGTTCCCTGGAAGGAAGCTGGTGCCCATTACTTAAGCCACTTTTTTGTTCTTCGTCCCGAGAGTGAAACAACTCCTTTAAGAGTCGTCTATGCTGCCAATGCTGGAAGAACTTCTCTCAACGACTGTCTCCATACAGGACCTTGTCTACTCCAACCATTACTTGAACTGTTACAAAGATTTCGTTTGAACAAATACGCTCTGGTTGCTGATATAGAGAAGGCATTTTTAAGAATTAAGCTGTTTGAACCAGACCGTGATTATGTTAGATTCCTTTGGTATACGGATGGAGATCCTACCAAACCGATTAAAGTCTACAGATATACCTCTGTCTTCTTCGGTGGTAAAAGTTCACCATTTATATTGAACTCACAATTATCTACCACTTGTCCAAGTATGCAGAGGATCCAGACAACTTCAAATCACAGGTTGCAGCAGATCTCAAAAGCAAACTATACTGCGACAACGTACTAAGTGGTCAAGATGATGAAGATACAGCCATCCAGTATTATCATTCAGCACGTCAGATTATGAGCGAAGCAGATATGAACCTACGTCAATGGTCAACTAATCTAGAATCGCTGCAGAATATAATCAAGCAAGATGGTACTGGATCTACGAAAGAGTATACTACTTTACTTGGTATGATATGGAATCATCTTGAAGATACTATCACATTCCCGAAGAAAACAATCATTCCGTGTTCACAGAATAGGTTTACCAAACGTTCAGCTTTAAGTTCGGCCTCCTCAACATTTTATCCATTGGGATTCCTGTCTCCAGTTACTGTCAGAGCGAAGAATTTCTCAGATCTTTGGAAGCAGAATTATGAGTGGGATACACCTCTTCCTGCTCATCTCCATCTTGAGTCGAACATAAAAGCAGCATCAACAATACGAATTCAACGATTCGTCGACTTTGATAAAGATGAACCAATACAGCTACACACGTTCTGTGATGCAAGTCCAAATGTCGCAGCGGCAAGTGTTCTGTATCTCTGTCAAAAAGATAAGGTCTGGTTGATTGCCTCCAAGTTTAAAACAGCTTCTTCGAAACGTCAATACACAGTACCAAGATGGGAACTGGTTGCTATGGTGATTTGTTGCCGATTATCTCAAGCATTGAAGGATATTCTTGTCAAAGATATCAAAATGGTTGAACAGTTTTTCTGGACGGACTCGAGCATATGTCTGTCATGGTTGTCATCTACTAAGAAACTGGATATTTTTGTAAGAAATAGTCTTGATGAGATTCAACGGTTGTCAGATGTCAGGAAATGGAATCACGTCAGATCAGAAGAGAATCCAGCTGACTTGCCATCAAGAGATTGTACATCGGATCAATTCATCCAATCGAGAATATGGTTTTCTGGACCTGACCGGTTGCCTTATCCCGAGAAATGGCCTGAACCTGTTGTTGCTAATGTTGACGAACCAACTTCAAATGGTAACGTAACATGTGCTGTTGCTTCATCTGAGAGTTCCTTAAATGGTACACTTAGTCAGCTACTTGATGTCTCCAGATACAGTTCTTATGAAAAACTACTTCGCATAGTGGTATATGTTCAGCGGTTCATACAGAATTTGAAACAGTGTCATCTGGTTAACAGACAACATTTAGAGACATTCCAGTTCCTTCGACAGAAGAGGTTCAACGTGCTGATATCAGCATTCTTGAAGCTCATCAAAAGGAATGTTTTCCAGTTGAACTTGCATACTTACTCAAGAATCCGAATTCTGGAAAGACCAGGCTTCAACTTGTCCGTCAACTGTGCTAACGACTCAACTGGTGCAACCTGATTGTCGCTCCCGGCAGACTCGAGCGTGCACAGCTCGACACAGATGCCAAATTACCGATTCTGGTAGCCAGGAAGACGTATTTAACGGACCTATTAGTTAAATTACTACATTCTAATCAACTACATGCAGGAGGGAGCTCAACTGTCACAGCCTTACGTAGACGCTTTTGGTTATCAGCAGCACGCAGTAAAGTATCCAGAGTTCTGCGGCGATGTGTTATTTGTCGTTATCAGGTTGGTAAACCTTCCAGACTTCCTCCATCTCCAGCCTTACCAGATTTTCGTCTTAATCGCCTTAAACCATATTCAACGGTTGGTATCGACTTAACGGGTCATCGTATGGTTAAGAATGGTGCAAAGAAAGTCAAGAAATGTTACATTTGCCTATTTACATGTAGCACAACACGAAACGTAAACCTGGAAGTTGTAACTGACATGTCTACAGACCAGTTTTTGCAGGCATTTCGCAGACACGCCGCTATATATGGCATTCCAAGCTTGGTACTTTGTGACAACGCTGCAACGTTCGTAAAAGCTGATGAAGAAATAACCAGGCTTTTTAACTGTTTGGATGAACAAGCTGTACAGAATCATCTTACCAACAACAAAGTTATTTACATGAAGCACATTCCTGCAAAATCGCCACACTGGAGTGGAATGTATGAACGATTGATTGGTGTTGTAAAAATGGTGATAAAGAAGGTGTTACGTAGAGCTCTTATAGATCTAAATGAAATGCAGACACTTGTTAAAGAGGTACAGTCCGTTGTGAATGACAGACCACTTACATACGTGTCAACGAGTGTTGAAGATCCTGAGCCAATTACTCCATCGAAACTGTTATACGGTTATGATATTACCACATTACCCCATCCTGGTATTGAGTCTGAAGTAGACGAAGATTATCAAATTCATGATGGTTTAAACAAGGCGATGCGACATCGTGCAGCAGTTTTTCATCATTTTGTCAATCGCTTTAAATCAGAGTACCTCTCGACGTTACGAGAGAGACACACCTACCAGTTAAAGACTGAAGCCAGAACAAATCTCATTAAGATTGGAGATGTTGTATTGGTGCATGATAAAGATCGACCCCGAAGTTTATGGAAACTTGCTCTTGTTAAGGATTTAATCCATGGAACGGATGGCTTTGTTCGTGCTGCATCAATTCAGACCAAACATGGTGCTACCAATCGCTCTATCCACCTACTCTATCCATTAGAAGTATTACTCCTTTCAGAACCAAATGAATTCTTTACAGATACAAGTTCTTCGATTCCACAAGTAGAGACTGGTCCTTTGAGACGAAGCAAGAGACTTGGGATTCGCCCCCGCCCCAAATTTGTGGAATCTTCAGAAAGTGACAATTAAAGTTCGATGTTTCGGACTAACTCAATATAACCTCAACAACACGAAGGTGTCCCCAACGTAGACTACAGTAAACGAACTTCCACCAAAGCCACGTTTTCGGCACTTCCGGGCATGCCGTCCTACAGTCAACAACGTGACTCGATATCGGCATATCTATAGATAGCATAGGTCAAGGTCATTGTACACTAAAATTCCACGGTCAGTGAAGTTCAAGGTCACGAGATAGAGACTTTAAAATTTTCTGTGTCTTAAAAGAATTTAAATTCTAAATTCAGTCCAAACAACTTTTGATTTTTTGGGAATTTTTTTGTTCATATTTTTTTGGTGCAAAATTTACAAAAGCACCAAATACAGTACATCTTTTTACAATTAACATATTAAAGAAAATTTGAGGTAAATCGGTCCAGAAATAAGCCATACAGACTCGATACAAAATTCTTGCTCATTTTCTCCGGTTTAGCATATATTTTGTTTCAGTTATTTCACTTGGTGGCTCAGTCCTTCTCAAATTGTTAAGTAAGACTAGAAATACTATGCAATTTTCTATTTTTGCTGAAGGCCTTACACAAAAAATATAACCCCAAAAATATCGAAGATGCTCGCGCTGAAACCGGAAGTTTCAAATATTTTACCCAACATATTTGATGACAATTATTCAAAACCTTTAATTCATCAACTTCATGAGATAAATCTTATTAAAAAAAGAGAATAAAGATGTTATATTTACCATCATAATGTTTTGTGGTCTGTAGTCGTTGATAACAAGGGAGATAATCTGTAGCCAGACAAGTAAAGCTTCTACCATTATGATCTATTGTCACGTTAATTTGAGATAAAGTTGGATCTACGTCAGTCATTCTCATTCTATTTCTATACCACACTGTGTACATGGACTGTGGATATTCTCCTATTCTGGTTGAAACACTGTGACATTCAAGTTGTATGGTTGAAGTATAGTTATCTTCTGGTTTTAAAACAAGATATGGTGGAGATCGTCCTATAATTATGGGTTTACCTGAAATAAAACGATAACATAGTCAAATAAACAAAATCGTTGAATACTACTAAAATAAAACAAAAACAGAAACACTACTACTATACCTGATGCTAATCTACAAATGGTTTTGTCCTCCTTTGTAAGGTTCACATTGCTCCTCATTGTTATTGTCACTTCTATTTTAATTTTTCAAGGATTATTATAATACAATTTACCCCATGAAGTATTGTGTATTAAAGAGATAATAGGTCTTAGCATGAACATAAAATTTTTGTTCTCAAGAATGGTCAATATGAGTATATATTCATCAGGGAACTTACCTGGTGCCATAAAGTAACACAATCGCTTAAAATCTTAAAAATCTCAAAATTAGGTCATTTTTGAAAAACGCTTAATCAATTTAATAAAGACAGTGCAAGAAGGTAAATTGTTCGGACAGCGATATTAGCCAACTCTTTACTCTATTTCCAACTAAACGTGCACAGCCTGTAACACTCGTGGCCTCAGTTTATCGTTTCATCGAACGATTAGGCGCCTTTTCCATGTCAGCCCCTCCGACCTGCATCACTGACAGGGAGAATATGGGGCGACAAATCCGAAAGTTCATCTCGACCTAAATGGTGCAGAACCACTAAAACAATACCAATGGTACAATACTATCACTGCGACATAACTTCTATAACAGCATCACTGATACAGTATAAATATCTTCTTACTAATATATTTCTAAATACATACCTTTAACACTTAGAGTAAAACCCCTTTTAACTTCTCCATGAATGTTGTTCACCCGACAGCCATAATAACCTTCATGTGAACTGTTGACACTCTCAATTACCAAATCATTTTCAAACATATTACTCTTGAAGTAAATAAAACCACTTGATTTTAGGCCTTGAAAATGTTTTCCCCACGCAACTGCACACTGTGGGTGACACTTTGCGGTGCATCTCACTTTCAAATCCTCATTTTTAATTACAGTTATCTCCCTTTGATCAGGCTCTAGTTTCACATCAATTGGCGCAACTGAAAAATTAAAGTAAAATATACAATGTTGTCTGGCAAGATAATATTAACTGACTTAGTTGAAGAGTTATGCTACTTGTTTGCAGTATATTTGTACTTTAGTCTATGAACAAGACCACAGTATTCCTACTATTGCCGACCCATGTCCCCACATCCCCAACACAATCCGATTGTAATCGAGGAAAAAGAAACTCACATTCAGGTTGAACTATAAAGGTTTCATCCTCAAAGACATTATTACACTCTTCAATATTCAAAACTGTAAAATAACAAACAAAGACTAGAGCTGTGAACTGCACCCAGCGTGGAGTTTGATACTTTTAGCTGCAAGACCTTTTGGAACTTCTAGCTTAATAACGTCCTGTGCTCACCGTTTTTAGTCTTAATATAAAAACTTTTACAGCTAAAATTTGGTTTCAGATATCATTAAGTTGCAAAATTGTCAGATTTCGATAGGCTATAATTCCAGAAGTTTGTATTTTTGACTCGATATCGGCATATCTATAGATAGCATAGGTTAAGGTCATTGTACACTGAAATTCCACGGTCATTGAAGTTCAAGGTCACGAGATAGAGACTTTAAAATTTCTGTGTCTTAAAAGAATTTAAATTAAAAATTAAATCCCAACAACTTTTAGAAAAAGTAACAAGACTTTGATAGAAGCCAAAATCATACATAGTCTATATTCTGGGAATTTAAGATTGATCAGAAATTAGCAACAAAGTTAGAATTTTGAATTTTTTGGGAAATTTTTATTCATATTTTTTTGTGCAAAATTTTCAAAAGCATCAAATACATCTTTTTATAATTAACATATTAAAGAAAATTTGAGGTTAATCGGTCCAGAAATAATCCATACAGACTCGATGAAAAATTCTTGCTTATTTTCTCCGGTTCATCAAATATTTTGTTTTAGTAATTTCACTTGGTGGCTCAGTCCTTCTCAAATTGTTAAGTAAGACTAGAAATACTATACAATTTTCTTTTTTTGGCTGGAGGCCTTACACAAAAAATATAACCCCAAAAATATCGAAGATGCTCGCGCTGAAACCAGAAGTTTCAAATATTTCACCCAACATATTTGATAACAATTATTTAAAACCTTTAATTTATCAACTTCATGAGATAAATCTGATTACAAAAAAGAGAATAAAGATGTTATATTTACCATCATAACGTATTGTGGTCTGTAGTCGTTGATAACATGGGAGATAATCTGTAGTCAGACATGTCAAGTTTCCACCATTATGGTCTACAGTCACATTAATTTGAGATGAAATTGGATCTACGTCAGTCATTCTCATTCCATTTCTATACCACAATGTGTACATGGACAGTTGATAATCTCCTATAATGAGTGAAGACCTGTGACATGCAAGTTGTATGGTTGAAGTATAGTTATCTTCTGGTTTTAAAACAGGATTTGGTGGAGATCGTCCTATTATCGTGGGTTTACCTGAAATAAAACGATAACATAGTCAAATAAACAAATCGTTAAATACTACTAAAATAAAACACTAGAACCGTGAACGGTATTGATGCAGTGCGTGTCCCTTTTTAACCGCTGTTAATATTCATTAGACGACAGATAGATGAAACTTGATTAAAGACGTACTACGATGCCTGTTCTATTGTAGATCAGAATCATAGTTTGTACCTTCCAAGTATTGTGAACCTGTACAACAATCGTTAGACTACTTTATTTCTGATAAAAATAAACGACTGCTCACTTAAAAAATTACATATAAATTACAAAAAGCCAAACGAATCAATTTAGAATATCAAACAAGGGCATTTTGTAAACATTGACAACATTATACAATTATATGAAATATTTGATAAATTAACTTAATTAAATAATTTTTCTAATTACTTCATAAGTTTTAATATTAATTATCTCCTTGTCGTCGTTGGATTGACATATAAACTTTTAAAATATGAAAAAAAAAATACAGCAGGACTTATTTGCAATATGATTTGAGACACATTGATTCGTAAACATAAATGAGACATTATAAGATATACACTTACGACGAAATATATAACGAGATCTCTTTATCATAAATAATAGGTACCGTACTATCTATATCGAAAACAAAACAAGGTACCGGTATTCATGAGGTATGGGCTATGGAAGTTTTGGTCATTTATGGGAAATTATTTAACTGGAAATAAAAAAAACCCAATCCTGGTCGAAATTCAAAAACCCAACCTTAGAATTTTGTTAGCAATCGACTAAAGACTCCATAGACATCAAAATTAAGTAAATCGGATGATGACTTTGTGAATTTTATATATTTATTTCAAGAAAAGTTGCTGATACCAAGATGACGGCTTAAGTGTTACTTCCGGATCCGTTTAAATCACTTTTTTTTCTTTTTTTGTCATGTTCTATCATATCTTTAAAAGAATTTTTCGACTTTCATAAAAATATGTAACTAAAAAAAACACGTTCTTTTTCCCGCCAAAAATCACGCACAGTTACTATAGAACAAAGAACAAAATTTTCAACGTCTAAAAAATAGAAATTTTGATCAAAATATACATCATTCTAAAGAATAAATTACGTGTAATGAGGACACGAAAGAAATTTGGACGTATGTAAATTAGGTCACATGACAGAGCTCTTCAAAGTTAAAAATTGCGATTTTCAAATGGCTCTAAAACCGGAAGTTGACATTGCACAACAAAAATGAAGACATCAATAGATAGGTCTCGACATGGGCAATAACCTTTATGCAGGTCACAAGGTCACCAAAGGTCAAGGTCACGAGATATGGACCTTCGAAAATTAGGCACGTACTGAAAATATAGAACCGGAAATAAAAGGAAAGCTTAATCGAAATTCAAAAATTGGCTGTCTGAGATTTGTGAGCAATCGATTGAGGATTACATAGACATCAAAATTACAGTTGTCCGATTAACCCCTAAGGACCCATTTTCGTTTTACAAAAGTTAGTCATTTCATGATAGCGGTTTAAGTGTTACTTCCGGATCAAATTTTTTCACTTTTTTGTCTTTCTTTATCATGTTCTGACGACTTTCTTAAAAATACATAATTTAAAAAAACACGTGCTCTTTTATAAATCACGCACAATTACTATAGAACTTAGAACAAAATTTTCAAATTCTCAAAAGCGCAATTTTGATTATAATATCAAGTGTTATACATCATTGGAAAGAATACATTAAGTGTAATAAGGACATGAAAGAAATTTGGACGTATGTAAATTAGGTCACTTGACAGAGCTCTTCAAAGTTAAAAATTGCTATTTTCAAATGGCTGTAAAACCGGAAATTGACATTGCACGACAAAAATGAAGACATCAATAGAAAGGTCTCGACAAGAGCAATAACTTTTATGCAGGTCACAAGGTAACAAAATATCAAGGTCACGATATACGAACATTCGAAAATTAGGCACTTAGTGAAAAAATATAACCGGAAATAAAGGAAAAGCTAAATCGAAATTCAAAATTCGGCTTCCTGAGAATTGTTAGCAATCAATTGAAGATTACATAGACCTCAAAATTACAATTGTCCGATTAACACCTAAGGACCCATTTTTCGTTTTACAAAAGTAAGTAGTTTAACCAGGCGGCTGACCGGTTACTTCCGGGTCAATTTTAGTTAATTATTAAATCAAGATTACTAATTGCAAAAAAAAAAAATTTCAAATATTTTAAGAATTCCGGAAGTTGAAATTTCAAGTTTAGAGTCGAATGACGTCACAACCAGAAGTGATGTCGTTATTTAGAAGACATACTTTTGTTGATAAGCACATTGTCTATCAACATGATAATTTTTATTTCGATCAGATCAAAATTCTGTAAGTTAGAAAAAGTGTTAAATTTAAAAATCAAAAAGTCAGCGACAAAAGTCAAAATTTTAAATTTTTTAAATTGCTATCCTTTAAAGTTTAGTTCAAAGAAGTTAATAAGAAATGTTCGAGCGAAATTCGATTTGAAATAGAGCTGTTATTTGAGAAAAACTAAAAAACTTTGGGATGTTATACGTCATTTCCGGTTTGGCAAAATTGCGTCATTTTACATTTTGATAACAATGAGCACTAGTTTACGTTAGAATATCGCCTCATGTTATGTGAGACATTTACAGTTATATCTGGGGAGCGTGACCAGATAGAGAGAAAAAAAAAAAAGTCATTTCGAAAACAATGCAGTGCGTTCTTCAAAAAACAGAAGCACCTAATGCCAATCTACAAAAGGCTTTATCGCCTCTACATTCACTTTGTAGGGTTTACATTGC
>CM060202.1:24082633-24111225 GCA_030562195.1 Nipponacmea schrenckii | reverse complement strand
CTGATAGAATTTTCGGATTAGAAGCAGGAATTCCGAGATACTACACCTAGTAGAATCAAAATGATATTCATGTATATTAATATTTATCCTACTTTAAAAGTGGCAAAACCGTGGTAAAGGTGGTTCTAATGTCGACAAACATGACTTATGGCTTGGTTATAATTGGGGGGGGGGGGGCGGGTGATGGGTGTCTGATGGAATTTTCGGATTAAAAGCAGGAATTCCGAGATACTACACCTAGTAGAATCAAAAGGTTATTCATTTATATTAATATTTATCCTAGTATAAAAGTGGCAAAACAGTGGTATATGGAAGACAATCCCTGCCATAATTAATCATTCTTAATGCTTAATTCGGTGATAAACATTAGTACAGTAAAATCAACATTTGTACGCTTAATTTGACATTCGTTCGCTAAATTCATAATTTGTTGTTAAAATTTTATCATTCGAATAAAGAATATTACTGAACAAATTAAAGATAAAGCCGAACTAATATTGCCCACTTCATAACGCCGAATGAAGTTTACCGAACAAATGTTGAAAAACATTTCTCGCATTTTATGAGAACTTTATCATTATGACGACAAGTGGCGCTGCTCAATTTGAGTTAGGGCTTCGTTCCTATTTATTTGGTCACTATTTATGGCCGGCCAGTGGCTGTGTACAAAGTAAAGAATCTTATTATGAATTCCAATTTGAAGTTTTTAATCAAACTCTTGGTACTCTTTATTCATTGGAATGTGAGATTTTGAGATAAATATGGGGCCTATACCATGAAATATTTTCAAAATGGCCAATTTTTGTACAGTCCACAGTGATGGTGGTGGGACAGATAGTTTGATGGAATTTACAAAATCCCTACCACATGGTTTCTTCAGATGTGTGAATATATCTAAAATTCCAATATTATAGTATTTTCATGCCAAGTTTAGGTACTGGCCAGATAAAGATGAAGACTTGTTATGGCTCGACGCCAATTTTTAACAGTCCACGCTGATGGTGGTGGGGCATAAAGGTCAGAAGCCACTATTTGGTTGGGATTCTGCCAATTCAAAATTTATTCCCCACCACCATCAGCGTGGAATTTTCAAACAAAGGTCATTTTTCAAAAAAATTGCCATCAAGAGTCTTCATCACTGACTGGCCAGTCGCTAAATTTGGCATGAAAATACCATTTCATTGTAATTTTTGGATTTTCATAGGTCTGAAGGCACCACATGTGGTAGGGAAGACTTGCGCATCATCCTCTGAAGCCTCCATATCTATACTATCAGATATGGCAGACTTCAAAAGATCCCTTCCTCCCTTTTTGGAGGAAGAGGATTCATTGGCCAGTCGCTAAATTTGGCATGAAAATACCATTTCATTGTAATTTTTTGGATTTTCATAGGTCTGAAGGCACCACATGTGGTAGGGATTCTACCAATTCCATCAAAACTTATGCCCCACCACGATCAGCGTGGACTGATAAAAAATTGGCCATATTTTATCAATTGGCCATGAAGAGTTTTCATCACTGACTGACCAGTCACTAAGCTTGGCATGAAAATACCATTTCTTTGGAATTTTGGGGATATTCACAGGTCTGAAGGCGCCATGTGGTTGGGATTCTGCCAATTCCATCAAAATTTATGCCCGACCACCATCACCGTGGACTGTTAAAAAATTGGCCATTTTAAAAAAATTGGCCATGAAGAGTCTTCATCACTGACTGACCAGTCACTAAGTTTGGCATGAAAATACCATTTCTTTGGAATTTTGGGGATATTCAAAGGTCTGAAGGCGCCATGTGGTTGGGATTCTGCCAATTCCATCAAAACATATAGCCCACCACCATCAGAGTGGACTATTCAAAAATTGGCTATTTTTCTAAGATTGGCCATGACGAGTCTTCGTCTCGAACTGGCCAGTAACTAAGCTTGTCATGAAAATACTTTCATATTGGAATTTTCGATATTTTCAAAGGTCTGAAGAAACCATGTAGTTGGGAATTTGCTAATTCCATCAAAATATCTGTCCCACAAGCATTACTGTGGACTGTACAAAAATTGGCCATTTTTCAAAACATTTCCTGGTATAGGAACCATATTTATCTCAAAATCTTACATTCCAATGAATAAAGAGAACCAAGAGTTTGATTAAAAACTTCGCTCTTTATCATAAAATTGGAATTCATAATAAGATTATTACTTTGTACACAGCCACTAGCCGGCCATAAAAAATGGCGAAACAAATAGGAAGGGCTACTAAAATTGAGCAGCGCCACATGTCGTCATAATGATATCGTTCTCATGAAATGCGAGAAATGTTTTTCAACTTTTGTTCGGTAAACTTCATTCGGCGTTATGAAGTGGGCAATATTAGTTCGGCTTTATCGTTAATTTGTTCAGTAACATTTTTTATTCGAATGATAAAATTTTAACAACAAATTATGAATTTAGTGAACAAATGTTGATTTTACTGTACTAATGTTTAACACCGAATTAAGCATTAAGAATGATTAATTATGGCAGGGATTGTCTTCCATAGTGGTAAGGATGGTTTTGATGTCAACATGACTTATGGCTTGGTAATAATTGGCGGGGGGGGTGTCTGGTGGAATTTTCGGATTAAAAGCAGGAATTCCGAGATACTACACCTAGTAGAATCAAAAGGATATTCATTTATCTTAATATTTATCCTACTTTAAAAGTGGCAAAACAGTGATAAGGGTGGTATTTATGTCAACAAACATAGAATTTTGTCATTTATCACATGATAGAGTATGGTTATTTCCGATGGAATTTTCGGTTTAAAAGCAGGAATTCCGAGATACAACACCTAGAAGAATCAAAAGTATATTCATTTATCTTAATATTTATCCTACTTTAAAAGTGGCAAAACAGTGGTAAGGGTGGTTCTGATGTCGACAAACATGACATATGGCTTGGTAATAATTGGCGGGGGGGGGGGGGGGAGTGTCTGATGGAATTTTCAGATTAAAAACAGGAATTCCGAGATACTACACCTAGAAGAATCAAAAGGATATTCATTTATATTAATATTTATCCTAGTATAGAAGTGGCAAAACCGTGGTAAAGGTGGTTCTAATGTCGACAAACATGACTTATGGCTTGGTAATAATTGGCGGGGGGGGGTGTCTGATGGAATTTTCGGATTAAAAGCAGGAATTCCGAGATACTACACCTAGTAGAATCAAAAGTTTATTCATTTATATTAATATTTATCCTAGTATAAAAGTGGCAAAACAGTGGTAAGGATGGTTTTGATATCAACAAACATGACTTATGGCTTGGTAATAATTGGGGAGGGGGGGTCTCTGATGGAATAAAAGTATATTCATTTATCTTAATATTTATCCTAGTATAAAAGTGGCAAAACTGTGGTAAGGGTGGTTCTGATGTCGACAACATGACATATGGCTTGGTAATAATTGGCAGGGGGGGGGGGGAGTGTCTGATGAAATTTTCGGATTAAAAGCAGGAATTCCGAGATACTACACCTAGTAGAATCAAAAGGATATTCATTTATCATAATATTTATCCCACTTTAAAAGTGGCAAAACTGAAGTACGGGTGGTAGGCCTATTTATGTCAACAAACATAGAATTTTGTCATTTATTACATGCTAGAGTATGGTTATTTCCGATGGAATTTTCGGATTAAAAGCAGGAATTCCGAGACACTACACCTAGAAGAATCAAAAGTATATTAATTTATCTTTATATTTATCCTAGTCACAAAGTGGCAAAACAGTGGTAAGGGTGGCTTTGATGTTGACAAACACGATTTACGAATGCTTATAACTAGCTTCTTGTGGGAGATGGGGTGGGGGTAGCTTCTGATGGAATTTTTGGGTTAAAAGCAGGAATTCCGAGATACTACACCTAGTAGAATTTGAAGTATATTAACTTATCTTAATGTTTATTGTAGTCTAAAAGTGGCAAAACGATGGTAAGAGTGTTTTTGAAGACTTTTGCAATCTTTTATTTTCATCGTTATCTTTACATGCGACATCTTTAATGCGGTCTGTATGCATGTTGCCTATGTTTGTTTAATCGCAAAGAAAATTTAGTCTGGAGTCCGAAGTGATTTTTCTACCTTTCAATTGCTTGAAAAATGAATAATGAACGTTTTCCATAGTTTATCTTGTCCTGTAGAAGTAGAATTCCATTTATATCCAGTTATTTCTATAAATTTTACGTTCCTGGGCACCATGTGTTGTTAGTACATGATTTGTGTCCCTTGAAGGAATCCCCATAATTTTCAATGTGTCGCTGTCGTTGATTGGTTGAAATGCGAGGATGAGTCAAAAAGTAATAATTTCTTATTGTCTGCGGGCTATCGTCTGCTAACTAATTTTCTAGTTATTGTCTGCAAATCGTATTGTCTGCTGACTTGAACTCGGCATGATTTATGTACCGAATTGACAGACTGGGTGATCAAAAAAAAGATCAACGATATTTGAACGACATTTGAGACTTGACGTACATACCTATGTTAGTACCCTACCGTGGGAATTCCGGTCATAATTAGCCTAATTACGAGTTAATTAAGGACTTGTGAGACCATCTGGTAATTTTCCCAGTCATTAGAACACCTCTACTTTCTATTGATAGAAGTATTACCGGTCCAATTATGATATATATATATATATATATATGAAAATAATTTTCCACAAGGCGTATTTTCAACAATTCCCGTTCTATAGCTAAAATAAAGATATTGTTAGAAAGCTAATGAAAAACAAATTGCAATAATATGAATTGGAATGTTGCCAAGAGTCTTGTTCATGAGATATGAAAATCTGAAAATACGAGAAATATGCAAATTACCCATTTTCAGAGCCCTATTAAACGAAATGTTCTTTACCAAAATTAGAAATCAATGTATCATATGAACCTTTAGCCAGTGAAGATGATTGTGCAGAAAAATAAGGCATGCAGATGGTCAAATTCAAAAGTTACGAATTTTCAAACGGAAGCCGGCTGTGAAAAACTTCGACAGGACCTAGTTCAACAACAAATTGGAAATTGAAAAATATGCCACTAGAGGACCTAGATAATTATCCAAATTATATTTTAAAACAAGTTTGAAAAAAATCGATTTTAAAATAGCGAACGAGTAGTGTTCAGAATGTCGGGTCGTGGAAAGGAACGGTGTTCGAACACATCGAATAGTTTCCATTAACCTTCTGCGCGACAATCTGACACTTCCGTCTCCTGGGTGAAGGTCAGTTTTCATCAAGCACGCTTCCACTTAACATCGTCATGTAGATTTTTATCTCATTTTTGTATCGTCCTGCATCGAATAAATGTATAGTTTTACAGAGTTTTAATTTACATCGACACATCGCCTGAACATTTTGGTAGCCAGAGCCGTGGTTTGTAGCCCGGATTCGATTTCGATTATGGTTGTTTTTGATGTTTGAAAATGATGGCCATTTAGAAAAATTAGATGTGGTGAAACGTCATCATGATTGATAACCCGGAAGTGGAAGGCCAACAGACAACATCTGAGCCTGCAGTCGCCCAGTCTGAAGCAGATATTCAGCCAGATTTACGAAGAAGGAAACGAATCTGTAAATCACAGTTGACGAAAGCGAAGCTGTATTTGACGAGTTTGCTATGTTCCAGTGCAAGAGACATTGATGGCATCAGATCAGCAGTTGATAGTATTCTGCGATACCAGGAAGAGGTAATAGACATTTTAAATCATCTTTGTGATATTTCTGCCGACTATGAGAATGAAACTTGAGACTGTTCAATCTGACAATAGTGTAGCCGAAGTTTTGAGTAAAGCCACAGACTGGCTGGGTCAGGCATCAAGTATAATTCCTCAGATCACCTCACATCGTTTGCTAATTTACAACAGGGAGCACAGACCACCCAAGATGATTCCTCTTTAGATAATTCTGGTAGTATCTTGCAGAATGGTAATGGTAATTCAAGTATTCAACAACCGTCAAATTTAAGTCAGATTGATAGAGATTTGCATCGACAACTTAGTAAGGTTTCCATCAACAAATTTAATGGTAACAAACGTGAATATCAGGTATTCAAAGATGCATTCATGGAGTGTGTTGACAAGTCATCTTGTTCGAAGGCATATAAAATGCTTCAGCTGCGTCAGCACTTGACTGGTGACGCTTTGAAATGCATAGAAGGGTTTCCGGAATCTGAATTGGGTTACGATTCAGCACTCAAACGTTTGCATGATAAATTTGGTGGGCAACGTCGTCAAACTCTTATCCACTTGGACACCATTCGAATGATGAAGCCTGTAAGCTTTAACGATTTAAAACGATTTGAACAATTCGTTGATGCACTTGAACTATGTATTTTGTCACTGCAAGAAAATGGTCGCAACGAGGAATTCGAAGTAGACTCTATGTTCTTTTGTGTCACTAGGTCGAAACTCACATCTTCGTGTCTATTGCAATTTAAACGTTGGGCAGCTAGCTCTAAAAAGAACGAGTCACTTGTGACCCTACATGAATGGCTTGTCCATGAAGTTCGTTATATGATTGAATCCAACGAAGAAATTGAAGGATTTTCTTCAGTCTCGAATGACTCAAAAACACTATCTAGCAATCAAAGACCTCATTTTCGCAGTGATAGACATTCTAAAACGTATGCAACAAATTCAATAGATTCAAAATTATGTGTTGTGTGTTTGAAAACACATGATCAGGGCGTCAGTAACTGTTTCTATTTTAGATCCCTTCCAGTTCGCAACGATGGAGAGTTGCTAAGGAAAAGCGCCTGTGCTTTCGTTGCTTAGGTAATAGCCACATTGGTAATCGCTGTACAGCTGCACAGCAGTGCTCTATAGGTGAATGTACTCGTACGCACCACTTCCTCCTCCACGGAGGGGGATCTGGCAACTTTCAAAATTATGAAGCTCCAGATTTACGTTCCAGTGGTCCTTTAGATCAAGCCTCAGAGAAATTTGCTAAGTCGCATCCAAGTTCTGTTCAGCCACTGACCGTTTGTGATGAATTTACATCGCAAAAACAAACTCATGCACAGATGAACAACAGAGCTTGCTTCGTAATGCGAATAGTTCCTATAATTATTCGTAAATATGATAGGACGATTTGTTGTAATGCCCTTTTGGACGATTGCTCAACGGACAGTTATATCAATGAGCATATAGCCGCCCATCTTGGCCTCCAAGGCGAAATCCGAGATTTAGATGTATGTGTTCTTGGCGGAAAGTCGTCATGTCTAAATTCAACTTTGGTATCTGCAGAACTATGCAGTCTCGATCGCAAAGTTTGCATTCCATTTTCCGCATTCACTGTCAAAAATGTAACCGGTAATTTGAGAACCGTTGATTGGAACATTCAATCAAGATATTGGTCGCATTTACAAGACATACCGTTTCCATGCATCGATGACACTCGTGTTGATATGCTAATTGGGTTAAACGTCCCCGGCGTACATCGTGCTATCACGGAGATAGTTGGCTCGCCTGGAGAACCAGTTGCGCGCTTGACTCCATTGGGCTGGACGTATATCGGACCCGCTGATCCAAATTATTCAATCGCTAGTAACTTTGCTCATTTTGCCTATTTTGTAAAAACAGAATCTGATGTAGATTCACTGCTTCGCAAATCGTGGGAACTCGAAACCGCCGGAGTTCATTATGGTTCTTTGAATTATTCCAAGTCGGAATTGGAAGCGGTCAAGTCTACCGAGGAAACTTTATCATATGACCCTATCGAAAAACGGTATACTGTTGGTGTTCCCTGGAAATCAAATCGAGAACTCTTAATTTCTAATTATGAGATCGCGGAAACGCGGCTATCGAGCCTTGAGCACTCTTTGAGCAAACGACCGGAAGTATCTTTGCAATATTCGGAAATTATCAGACAACATATAGCTAAAGGTTATATCACCGAGGTACAGTCTCATTCCTTTCCATCGTGGTATCTTCCTCATTTTGCTGTCGTGCGTATGGATAAATCTACGTCGAAAGTCCGCATGGTTCTTGATGCAGCGGCACGTTCAAACGGTTTGTCTTTAAACGATTGTGTTAATCCTGGACCTAAGCTCCAGCGTGAACTTCTTGATGTCCTTTTACGGTTTCGAAATAAGCCGATTGCACTCGCGTCTGACATTTCGGAAATGTTCTTGCAAATAAAGCTTAAAAAGGAAGATTGCCAATATCACCGAATTCTATGGCGCGACATGGATCCACTTCGTCCAGTCAAAATCTATCAATACTACAGACTTGTATTCGGAAATTCTTCCTCGCCATTTTTGTCTCAAACGGTTATCCGTGAACATAGTAAGCGGAATCGGGATGAGTATCCACTAGCGGCTCAATCTATTTTAGATTCAATGTATGTCGACGATTTGTTGGATAGTGTCGACACAATATCAGAAGCCGTTAAACTACGCCGTGAGCTTACTTCGCTGTTGTCTGCCGCAGGCTTTGAAATTAGGAAATGGTTATCGAATCGACCGGAAGTTCTCTCCGATATTCATATCTCTGATCGGTTAAACAGATTATCGCTGGATGACGGAAATCTTCCCTCGGTAAAAACACTTGGTATCCTTTGGAAAGCCGAAAAGGATTTGTTTACATTTGAGTACACTGAATCGACGTTTGAAAGACTTACTAAACGTGTTGTAGTAAGCAAAACCGCTAGCCTGTTTGATCCGTTAACGCTTATCGCCCCGTTTACAATCCGTGCCAAACTCGGTATTCAGAAAACATGGGTTCGTGGAATTGATTGGGACGACGAACTACCAGACGATGTCTCTCAACAGTGGCGTTTATGGTTCAGTGAATTATCCTTGCTATCTAGCATTGCTATACCGCGTTGTTTGATCAAGGAAGGATCAGAAGTCGTTCACAAAACGTTACACGTGTTCGTAGACGCTTCAGAAAAGGCGTACGCGGCTTGTTGCTATGTCCGTTGTGAATATCGCGACGGGTCTGTTTCAAATGTTTGAGTCGTTGCAAAAACCCGCGTTGCACCCTTAAAGGCAGTGTCGATACCCAAACTAGAATTGTGTGGTGCTGTATTAGGTGTTCGTTTGTCGCTCACTGTACGCGAGGTCTTAAACATACCAAAAGAATCACTCACCTTTTGGTGCGATTGTCAGAATGTCCTGTATTGGATAAAGGGCGAATCGCGCTCTTATAAACCGTTTGTTTCTCATCGCGTTGGGGAAATCCATGAATTAACGGAACCTTTTCAGTGGCGTTATGTCCCCACAAAGCAAAACAGTGCCGATCTTGCAATTCGAGGCATGTCGGTCATCGAATTGGCCCACTGCGACATGTGGTGGTCCGGACCCGAATTTTTTAGAGGCCAAATCGTCTGAATGGCCCGAACGTGTTATACCGGAACCTGAAGAAGCCGCTTTTTCGGAGGTTCGCTCCAATACCTGTGAAACATTTCTTGTCACAGATCAAGATTTGGGAAGGTTAGATCCCTCGCGTTTCTCAAACTGGACACGGTTTATCAGCGTAACCGCTTGGGTTTTACGATTTATATTCAATACCCGGAAGCCAAATAAACGTGCGTCTAGCTCAACTCTAAGTGTTGAAGAATTGCAAAATTCGACTTTCTTTTGGATTAAATTTGTTCAAAACGAAATATTTAAAAATGAAATCGATTGTATTAAAAAGGCAGCTCCTGTCAAAAGCAACTCAAAATTGTTACAGTTGAATCCGTGGTTAGATGCAGAAGGACTGCTTCGTGTTGGTGGTCGAATCGGAAACGCCAAACACATAGAATTTGACGCAAAATTCCCTATCATTTTGCCTGGCAATCACGTCATATCGCGTCACATCGTGTGTTCGTATCATTACGAGAATGATCATGATATCGGAGTTTCTCACATTTTGTCATTGTTGCGTACCAAGTTTTGGATAATTGCTGGTCGAAATCTGATCAAGTCCGTTCAATCACACTGTGCAGAATGCCGTCGTCGCCGCAGAAAACCTGCAGCACAGGTTATGGCACCGCTTCCAGAATATCGCCTAGGATCTCCATTACATGCCTTCGCGAGGGCAGGTGTCGATTACGCCGGACCATTCCTTACCAAACAGGGGAGAGGCAAATCCCGTGCAAAACGGTACTTGTGCCTATTTACATGCCTCGCTACTCGGGCAGTGCACTTGGAAATGTCATGGAGCATGGATACGGAGTCATTTTTATGCGCATTCTCTAGATTTTCCAATCGTCGTGGGAAACCTCTCAGTGTTTCGTCGGACAATGGAACAAATTTTGTTGGCGCGGAACGTGAATTAAAAGATTTACTCCACGCTTTAGATCAATCTAAAATTAAATGGAACTTTAACCCTCCGCTTTCGCCTCATTTCGGGGGTGTTTTTGAGGCTATGATTAAGTCAGCTAAAAGGGCAATTAAAGCTGTAATCGGTACTTCTGATGTTACGGACGAGGAACTATTGACGGCTTTTACTAAGGCTGAAGGGCTCATAAATACACGCCCTTTGTGTTACCAGAGTGACGATCCCAAAGATGATCCAGTTTTGACTCCAAACCACTTCATTCATGGTCAAACCAGTGGACAACTCGCACCCGAATCGGTGGATGAAGTGCCACTCAACCCACGTAAACGTTGGAGGCACGTACAGGAAGTTCTAAGTCAATTTTGGAAACGCTGGATGCGAGAATTGTTACCCCTGTTAAACTCCAGGAAGAAATGGAATCGTGTCCACCGAGACTTCGCGGAAGGAGATATTGCTATAGTTGTGGACCCTGTAACCCCTCGGGGTAAGTGGCCTTTAGGGCGAATCGTAAAGATTTATCGTGGGTCCGACGACCATGTACGTGTTGTGGATATTAAAGTGGGCGATAAGATCTATAAAAGATCGCTAAGCCATCTGTGTCCTCTGGATGTGTAATTAAGTTATATTTATCAGTGAAAAGTAAAAAAAAAAGTGATATATTGCCGTGAAAAAGAAAAAAAAATGTTTTTGAGAATATGTTCTAAACGTGTGATAGTTTTCTAATTTTTGTGTAATGCTCAACGAAATTCGTGTAGAAGTGATAAAATCGAAATCGGATATTATGTATTTTATTGTGATAATATATTTATATGACTTTTTTAATCTAATGAACTGAATTTATCGTAAATTTATTTGTATTTTCGTTTTGTGTTTGATGTTGGTCACATCAAGGAGGGGGATATGTTCAGAATGTCGGGTCGTGGAAAGGAACGGTGTTCGAACACATCGAATAGTTTCCATTAACCTTCTGCGCGACAATCTGACACTTCCGTCTCCTGGGTGAAGGTCAGTTTTCATCAAGCACGCTTCCACTTAACATCGTCATGTAGATTTTTATCTCATTTTTGTATCGTCCTGCATCGAATAAATGTATAGTTTTACAGAGTTTTAATTTACATCGACACATCACCTGAACAAGTAGTAATTTTCCGATAATTTGCATATTTCAAGATGGCGATCAAACGGTTAGGAATTTGCATATACGGCATACATACAAAATGAAGATATTGATGGTACTAATTCTGTGGAATAATAAAATTGCAAGTTTTTGCAAAAAAATCCTAAAATTCCGATTTCTCTGATTTGCGACATTTTTTGGTCATTTTCGGACGTTTCAGGCTAATTTCGAAAAATGTTTTTTCGAGTTTTTAATGATAATTTTTTGTCTACTCATCTACCAATTTTTGTGAAAAAATAAGACGTAATTTGAAGAAACACGTGCTTTTTCATAAATCACGCACAATTACTATAGAACTAAGAACAAAATTTTCAAATAATAAAAAGCGCAATTTTGATCAAAATATCAAGTGTTATACATCATTGGAAAGAATACATTACGTGTAATAAGGATATGAGAGAAATTTTGACGTATGTAAATTAGGTCACGTGACAGAGCTCTTCAAAGTTAAAAATTGCGATTTTCAAATGGCTGTTAAACCGGAAGTTGACATTGCACAACAAAAATGAAAACATCAATGGATAGGTCTCGACAAGGGCAACAACTTTTGTGCAGGTCACATGTTCACCAAAGTTCAAGGTCACGATATATGAACATTCGGAAATTAGGCACTTTGTTAAAAAATAGAACCGGAAATAAAAAGAAAGCTAAATCGAAATTCAAAATTCGGCTTCCTGTGATTTGTTAGCAATCGATTGAAAATTACATCGACATCAAAATAACAATTGTCCGATTAACCCCTAAGGCCTACTTTTTCGTTTTACAAAAGTAAGTTGTTTAATGATAGCGGCTGACCTGTTAACAATTTTTGTTAATTATTGATTCATTATGGGTTAATTGCAAAAAAAAAAATTCAAATATCTTAAGAATTCCGGTAGCTGAAATTTCAAGTTTAGAGTCGAATGACGTTAGAACCGGAAGTGATGTCGAAATTTTGAAAATATGTTTACAAACAAAATGTCTATCTACCTGCAAATTTTTATTTTGATCTTATCAAAATTGTAGAAGTTAAAAAATGTTTGAAATTTAAATTACAAAAAGTCAGCGACAAGAGTCAAAATTTTCATATTGTAAAACTGATATAATGTAGCGAGTATTCCTAAAACATGGAATAAAAAAAACGCGGTCAAAATCGGTTCAGAATTAGATCGGTAGAGGCAAAAAACCGAAAATGAGTATTTTAAGGTACGTCACTTCCGGTTGGGCACAAATGCGTCATTTTATATTCATCCACACATAATGACACACATTTCATGTTAGATTATCGCTGATAACGAATAAAAATACAAAACTATTCCTTAATCTCGAGAAGCAAGTGAAAGTTAAATCATCTATCGGAAAATTGAAACTATCTAATGGCACATATATATATATATATTGCATTGCATGAATGGCACCATTGCGGATATAACAATTTAGAAGGTTGGCATAGTCGTGTAAAGAAACTGATTGGTACAGCACACCCCAAAATAATTAATTTCTTGAAGGCAGAACAGGATGGTATTGAGATACGGATGGTTCAGTATGCCGCCGGCCATCAACAACCTCCCAAAAAATAGAAAGTATATGTGTCAATAATGCAGTTATTCTATACGAGGTTGTGGACTTTCGTTTTTATTGAAACCGAAAAAAATGTTATAAATAAAATAAATTATTAAAATATTAAAAGATTTTGTTTAATTGGTTACAACCCGATTAGATCGGCTTAAGTGTACTATTATAACACCCAGTAAGTCTGTTGTTCTCAAAATCAATTTTTTGACAAAATTCCCGGGAAGTCTCCGTTTTTTTTGTATCTGCATGAGTAGTTTTGACCCGAGCGGTGACTTCCCGGGAAGTATGGATCCAAATTTACAAAACAAATGGGTCTTTTTTCAGAATTATTACTCCACTTTATTGTGATGCCTATAAAGCTTGTATCATAATCCTTGTATAGATAATGTGTAAAACGTTTTTAGATGATATATTGTATAATATTTATCATGTGTTGAATGATTATACAAGTAACTATTAATCATTATTTTTCTCATTGTCAACTTCATTATTACATTCTTATGAATTTTTATATATGCGTAAAACATTTCCCATCTCTTTATTGTATAATATTTATTATTCTATAATTATATAGTCAACTTGTAACTATTCACTATGCTTTATTGTATCATATACAATGTGTTGATAATAATTTCGCCTGCACCTCATTTCACCAGCGTATCATTTCGACTACACCTCATTTCACCTTCGTATCATTTCGCCTACACCTCCCTACGCCAACACCTCATTTCAAAAACTATTTTCACATTGGTGAAAATCAGGTGATCTTTGGTGTAGTTTGAATTAAAAACTTTAATTTTTTACTTAGGTATGAAGCTTCAAGATTGTCCTGAGAGATGAGAGATGAGGTGTAGGCGAAATGAGGTGTTGGCGAAATGAGGCGTAGGCGAAATGAGGTGAAGACGAAATGAGAGATGGGGTGTAGGCGAAATGATGGAAGTAAGGTGTTGGCGAAATGAGGTGAGGCGAAATGATGTGTAGGCGAAATGAGAGATGAGGTGTAGACGAAATGAGATGTGGGCGAAATGAGGTGTAGACGAAATAAGGTGTGGGCGTTATTAGGTGTAGACGAAATGAGGTGTGAGTGAAATGAGATGTAGACGAAATGAGGTGTAGGCAAAATGAGGTTAAGACGAAATGAGAGAGGAGGTGTAGGCGAAATGAGGTGTAGGCGAAATGAGATGTGTGCGAAATGAGGTGTAGGCGAAATGAGGTGTAGACGAAATGAGGTGAAGGCCAAAATAAGGTGTAGCCGAAATGAGGTGAATGCGAATTGAGGTGAAGATGAAATGAGGTGAAGGCGAAATGAGGTGAAGGCGAAATGAGGTGAAGGCGAAATGAGGTGAAGGCGAAATGAGGTGAATACGAAATGAGGAGTAGGCGAAATGAGGTGTAGGCGAAATGAGGTGAAGGCGAAGTCAGGTGTAGGCGAAATGAGGTGAAGGCGAAATGAGATGAAGGTGAAATGAGGTGTAGGCGAAATGATTTGTAGGCGAAATGAGGTGTAGACGAAATAAGGTGTGGGCGAAATGAGGTGTGGGCGAAATGAGATGAAGGCGTAATGAGGTGTAGACGAAATAAGGTGTGGGCGAAATGAGGTGTGGGCGAAATGAGATGAAGGCGAAATGAGGTGTAGACGAAATAAGGTGAGGGCGAAATGGGGTGAAGGCGTAATGAGGTGTAGACGAAATAAGGTGTGGGCGAAATGAGGTGTAGGCGAAATGAGATGAAGGCGAAATGAGGTGTAGATGAAATAAGGTGTGGGCGAATTGAGGTGAAGGCGTAATGAGGTGAAAGCGTAATGAGGTGAAGGTGTAATGAGGTGTAGGTGAAATGAGGTGAAGACGTAATGAGGTGTAGACGAAATAAGGTGTGGGCGGAATGAGGTGTAGGCGAAATGAGATGAAGGCGAAATGAGGTGTAGGTGAAATGAGGTGTGGGCGAAATGAGGTGAAGGCGTAATGAGGTGAAGGCGTAATGAGGTGAAGGCGTAATGAGGTGAAGGCGTAATGAGGTGAAGGCGTAATGAGGTGTAGATGAAATGAGATGAAGGGTAATGAGGTGAAGGCGTAATGAGGTGAAGGCGTAATGAGGTGAAGGCGTAATGAGGTGTAGGTGAAATGCGGACGGGCCAGTACTTTGTTTACAGGTATGACAAATAACTTCGGATTTGATTTAACTTTACTAATTGTTTTTAGATTTTGGAGAAAAAAAAATAACTGTCATATTTATCAAAGATTATCCTAGAGAATGAACCATGGCTTCTACAGAGCTTCGTTATGAATCTAAATCTTTACTTCTGAAACTAGAAATTTCGACATAAGACAACTCTTAAAATATCTGACACGGTGTTTGTAAGGACATGCTCAGAGCTGTTAAATTAAATCCTTTTCCATGAGTAAGGTCAATAAGTTCAGAAAGAAAGGAAGGGGTTAGGTTATGAAGGATTTTGTATATGAGAATGAGTTTGTGCCGTCTTCGCCTCTCCTTCAGTGGGACGAAACCAGTTTCTCAATATAATAATGCATGGCTAGATTCCCTAACAGCACCACAGATGGACCGGAGTGCGTCAAGCTGTAGGTGTTCAATTCATCGGTGCACCTGTCCCAAATAACGTCAAAGTAGTCAAAATGAGGAAGAATATAAGAAGTATAGATAGTTTGTAAGGACATTGGTTTATTTTAGCTGAATCAATTCTACAGACATCACAACTGGACTTAGGTTGTTTTCTACAGAATCTTAATCTCTACAAATACAAAATTAAATAAAACGAAAATTTAGATGTAGAATAGAAAGTATAGAAATATAGAATTCTGCTGATGTTCATTTAGAATCAATCAATAATGAGGACAGATACCGGACTTTCATTATATCAATATTGTATTCGTATTGCATTGTGTTCGTCTCAAATTACTTCTTGATAAAGTATATCACAGACTTTGTAAACACTAACATATATTTTACAACAAAAATAATCTTATAGAACCATCTTATAAACTGCTTAATGTTAGTCGCAGACAAGTAGAGCAATGTACCGACTTATCCATGGCAAACAGATGGGATGTATTTTTACTTAAGGTTTTACCATGATAGTTACGATATTGCTTTACAACATGTCACGGTAATAATGCTGTTTTAGAGGTTGATGATCTGATAGTTCACATTTTTTATAATGCTGTTTTAGAGGTTGGGGTGGCCATAATTTACTGGAACCTGTTGTCAATATTGTTTTTTTTTCTGGAAAATTTATAAAAGCTTAAATTTCGTGATTTAACATAGAAACAAATGGTAAATAAATTACCAGTATGAGTTAATGGGAGGTTCTTTTTATCACCAGTATTAAATGGGAGACAATCCAATTTATATCAAGTAACTTTTATAGACTATAGACTAAGATTCATTTCTTTTCTAACAAAACACGATTTATAAAACTATATATATTTTATTTCTGTTTTAATCTAATTTATTCATCAAAAATATTTACACTTTAAAAATAGTTCTCAATACATCAATTGCAGAGAGATATAGAAATACCACTGTTATAATAGTACTCAATACATCAATTGTAGAGTGATATAGAAATACCACTGTTAAAATAGTACTCAATACATCAATTGTAGAGTGATATAGAAATACCACTGTTAAAATAGTAGCCTACTCAATACATCAATTGTAGAGCTATATAGAAATACCACTGTTAAAATAGTGCTCAATATATCAATTGTAGAGTGATATAGAAATACCACTGTTATAATAGTACTCAATATATCAATTGTAGAGTGATATAGAAATACCACTGTTAAAATAGTAGCCTACTCAATACATCAATTGTAGAGCTATATAGAAATACTTATGTTAAAATTGTGTTCAATACATCAATTGTAGAGTGATATAGAAATGCCACTGTTATAAAAGTACTCAATACATCAATTGTAGAGTGATATAGAAATACCACTGTTAAAATTGTGTTCAATACATCAATTGTAGAGTGATATAGAAATACCACTGTTATAAAAGTACTCAATACATCAATTGTAGAGCGATATAGAAATACCACTGTTAAAATAGTATTCAATACATCAATTGTAGAGAGATGTAGAAATACCACTGTTAAAATAGTACTCAATACATCAATTGTAGAGCAATATAGATATACCACTGGTATAATAGTACTCAATACATCAATTATAGAGCGATATAGAAATACCACTGTTATAATAGTACTCAATACATCAATTGTAGAGAGATATAGAAATACCACTGTTATAATAGTGTTCAAAACATCAATTGTAGAGTGATATAGATATACCATTTTCAGATACTTTAATAGATTATAATCTACGGGTTTTTTTTAATGTGACATAATCTGATAAATATTTGATTAAAAAGGCCCATGTCCGTATTCCAATTGAGTTAAATGTTGTCTTCGAGTTACTTTCAGGAATGGAATGGAATCGTCTTGGCTTCTTATTGTGTTGTTTCTTATTATAGAGTTTTCTTTATTCAACTTGTGAAGATTTCAAACAACAACAAAACAATTTCCACCCTCCAGATTTCTTTTTCTCTGAAATAACAAAATACATTATTTACTCTACAATTCTCTTCCTTAAGAAGCCGAGGAAAAGGGCGAGAAATTTGTGCACTTATCGCTTTCTCGCTCGTTTTATCACCTTTTTCCTTGATATTTTCCTCGCTTTTATCTTACTTTTCGCCTCTCGACTTTTAAGCAATTTCCCCGAGCGAGAACTCCAAAGTAGATATGGCCACAGTCGGTCTCTATATAAAGGAAACCTGGATTGCTACAGAACTCTAAATTTATTTCCAAATCGATCCCAAGTCCTTAATTTTCATTGGTTTTACCTTAGCTTGACGAAGTGAATATTATTTATGTGTATATTTACCTTGGTTTATTTTAGCTGAATCAATTCTACCGACATCATGACTGGACTTGGGTTGTTGTTTTCTACAGAATCTTAATCTCTGCAAATACAAAAATAAAATAAATAGAAAATATAGATGGATAGAAAGTAGGAAAGTAAACATGTAAATATAGTTTCGGCTGATGTTCATTTAGAATCAATCAATTTTATTAGCTTTAATTGGCCAAACATCTCGGCATTGATCTCCCTGGGTCGACCGGAATAATAAAGACAGATACCGGACTTTCATTATATCAATATTGTATTCGTATTGCATTGTTTTCATCTCAAATTACTTGATTTTAATTTTACACCAAAATAAATTGTCTTCTCTCACCGACAGAAATCCTGATTTCTTTTCTTTTCTCTTTCTCGGTTTTAAGTCCACAATGAACCGACCTGTCATGTCAGTGTTAAGTTCAACACAGTTGAGTCCTCCATTGAGACAGGGTCTAGGTTGCCAGCCATAAATTTTCTCTGGACATGGTATCGGTGTATCTTTAGTTGTGTGCATGGTAGATTTACGGGATGATGGTGGAGATGGTACAGTGACGTTTGGTACATGTCGCAGATTACTAAGCGCATTTCTAATTGTAGATTCACAGAAGGGTCCAGGGATCAGTTTCACTGAATACCGTGGTTTGGAGGAAATTGTTCTGGTAGCTGACTGGAATTCTGACACAGTTTCAGTAAAAACGGATCCATAACCACAACTTGTAGAACTACAATCTTCATCAAATGGACCACCTAGAGAAATAGAAATAGTTCTATTAGTTTGAAATATAGATCAGGACCTATAGAAGACCTTTCTTCATCTTATAGAGACCAATCATATTATTGGTTTTATTTGGTATTATAATTAAGAGAAGTAATTCTGACTCTAGAATTTAAAAACTAAGTGAGACGATTCTATGATTGTACAGATAACTTAGTCTACAGTAAACAAGTTCTCCCGTAAGATTTAACTTAAACTATGTTCTATTCTGTTCGAGAGAAATACAAAATACTTACCAAGGTTTTTCTCTTTAAATATTCCGAGTAATTCTGTCATAACAAATGAAAAAGACAGAAACAACGCGGCGGAAGTTGATATATTCTCATTCAGTCTTTTATCAAACATAATTGAAGAATTTGAGATTTTTTCTGCTAAAATTACAGAGCGAACTGTAAAAGCGGCTTCTACTTTGGAATTTTCAAAGACAGAATAATGACGTGACGTTATTCTTACTGTGTGACGTCATTCTACTATATATATGTCTAATTTTATTGAATGTCGTTAGATTAGGGTACCCTTATGTCAATAAAAAAAGGGTTTCATTTATTTAATCTACAATGGTTGGGGTATTTTCTCTTTCTCTTTCTTTTCTTTTTTGATTACTATGTCTCACTGTTGAAATATATAATTATATAATATTCTCACTGTAAAAATATATAATTATATAATATTATCAGTGTTAAAATATTTAATTATATAATTCTCACTGTTAAAATATATATTCTCACTGTTAAAATATATAATTATATAATATTCTCACTGTTAAAATATATAATTATATAATATTCTTACTGTTAAAATATATAATTATATAATATTCTCACTGTTAAAATATATAATTATATATAATATTCTCACTGTTAAAATATATAATTATATAATATTCTCACTGTTAAAATATATAATATTCTCACTGTTAAAATATATAATTATATAATATTCTCACTGTTAAAATATATAATTATATAATATTCATACTGTTAAAATATATAATTATATAATATTCTCACTGTTAAAATATATAATTATATAATATTCTCACTGTTAAAATATATAATTATATAATATTCTCACTGTTAAAATATATAATATTCTCACTGTTAAAATATATAATTATATAATATTCTCACTGTTAAAATATATAATTATATATAATATTCTCACTGTTAAAATATATAATTATATATAATATTCTCACTGTTAAAATATATAATTATATAATATTCTCACTGTTAAAATATATACTTATATAATATTCTCACTGTTAAAATATATCATTATATATAATATTTTCACTGTTAAAATATATAAATATATAATATTCTTACTGTTAAAATATATAAATATATAATATTCTTACTGTTAAAATATGTAATTATATAATATACTCACTGTTAAAATATATAATTAGATAATATTCTCACTGTTAAAATATATAATTATATAATATTCTCACTGTTAAAATATATAATTAGATAATATCCTCAGTGAGAATATTATATATAATTATATATTTTAACAGTGAGAATATTATCCTTGAACGACATTTAGAAGTATCACAGCACATTAATAGACAACAATTATTATGGATATAGACTTCTATTTATTAATTCAAACACAACGTTTCATTACACATACAGGTAACGTTATCACTGACTCAAAATCCGGGTTATCAGGTGGATACGGGTCCAGATAGATTTCACCGTCAGGTTCACAACCTCCGCAATTTCCGCCACAATATCCCTCGACCACTCGATCATTATCTGACCATGTTATATTTTGTATAACTCCATCTGTACCCCAGGTTGTCCACTGTACGGAGGAGTTGACTTTGAATCCGGTTCCCGCGATAATAAAGTGGCCGATAACTCCACAAATATTACTATCATTTCCAGCATAACAGTCGCCGGCTCGTCCGTAAACTTGCCGAAAATATGTCCAATTTGCAAATTGTACATTTGATGCTAATGGTATTGACACAGTTGATATTCGAAACCTAACTCTTTGAAACTCTGTGTCTCCCATTTCTCTCTGCTCGGGCTGTGGATCAGGAATTTTGACACACGAACTTGAATTCCTTGTAAAGGGTGGAGTTGACGCCGTGTTGTATTCTATCAATGATATATATGTAAGAGGTCCACAAAATATTTTTTGCAGTGAATCAATTTTTTTTATATACAGCCAATAATCTTTAGGTATGTGTTCCGTACAACGACTGATGTCGTTACAAGCACGGTACGGCCTACAATCAAAATTTGACCACGTTCCATCTTCCATCAGCATTCGTTGTAGTGTAATAACCACGCATACACGCATATTCAACTACCTCATCGAAAGGCCATACAATCTTAGTGTTAAAAGAAGAGGTATTTACATATGGATAATTAGGATGTCCAGTGCAACCGATCGGTTGACAATGATAACCAGGATTATCTTCTGTACAGACTGTATTATTCGGACATCCGTGATCTGTACAAACTCCGAGAATGTTGTTGTTCAACCTCCAAGCCTCTAAAAACATGTAATCAGTGTCGGGTATGACATTCCCCGCTCCGTGGAGAAGAAAACAATTCGTGTTCCGCTTATTCAAATTTGCAAACCGGCATAACGAATGGCGCTTACATTTTCTGGCACAATCCATTGGTCCAAGAGCGTGGGTTGCTGAAAACACTTCCGAGTCTGTTTTGTAACCATCCTGAATATCTGGTTGAGCAGTTATGTAGCATTGATTGTCCGCAAATCCCACGGCCACATTCAATAAAACTAGAAGAATAAGCTCCATGATACGGTTATCAGTCAACAAGTTGAACGCCTTCAATAATCACTAGAACATTTCAGTACGCCAGTCTCCTTCCTGTGATATCGTACAAAACACGATATTACAAATGGAGCCTTACAAATCCTCAAACTTTTTTAATCAGATGAGACGAATTTATTTGATCTCAACTTTTTACTTGTCGTAGGATGTCTATTCTTCAATAATACCGAATCAATAAGTTAGCATAATTACGGAGGGAACAAGATTCATTATTTTTGAAACATCAATAAGTCTGAACTTCGAGAACAAAGAATTAGCTCAAGGCTTTGATGTAAATAACTGGCTTGAATTCGTAAAATTCAGCATATTTTTTTTTCTTTTGAAATAATTAAAGGTAGGGGGTGGGAAAGGAAATCTTCACTGAATCTCGACGACTTGTGTTGTTTGTTCGTGTGAACACGAGGACAGTCTGCTAGGTCGCATTTTTTTTTCATATCCAATGCATCCCCGGGGTCGACTCTCGGAGTTTTTTACATGTGAACAACTCTCACCTGGTCGACCCTTGGTGGACCCAGGGATTTCGCTCTCGTATTAACAGAATCAATAACCGAGATCACAAAGTAAGGATGTATTTTTATCTAATTCTGTTTTCATTATTATCAGCAGATAGATTAATTCCTTTTTGAAAATTACTTGTTTTTAAATATTTCTATCACCGTTTTTCAAATCATTCTGTAGGCGTCATTTCCAGATTTTTTTTACTTACTTACTTTTTGTGTGGTTAAAGTGGGTTTTTTAAGACTTATGTTTTTATAAAATGCAGGATCGTTGCCCTTACATTGAAAAACATGGTCAAAGAACGGGTGAAAAGTTTAAGCCCCTTTAGAAAATCCCTTTAAAATTCTGTAACATTGTGCATTGATTTGGGGAAAGGGGGAATTCATATTTGGAAGTCCAGTTTAGGGAAATTTTTTAATTTTAGTTCCCAAGAACCCGGGGGACTTTACAAACCCGTGGTTTTTTTCTGTGTACTGGAAACACTTTTTATAAAAAGGAAACCTAACCAAACTTTAAACAAGCGAAAAAGGGCCCCCCCCAAAAATAAAAATAGTTCTATTTTTAAATATTCTTTTATTTTAAAAATGATTGGGAAAAAGGTCAAATTAAAAGTTTTCTTATTTTAAAGAGACCAAAAATTTTTTTTATTTGGTTTATAAAAAAGGAAGTAAAATCAAAATTTTTGTAAAAATTTTGTTTAAAAAAAATTTTTTAAGAAACAATTTTCCAAATTTAATTAAAATATTTTTTTCGTTCGGGGAAAAATCAAAATATTTCCAAATTTTTTCCTTTTTAAAACCCGGAATTCTTCTAAAAAGAAAAAGCAGAAAAAAGGGCAAGTTGACTTTCTTTTTTTTTAAAAAAATTTAAAGAAAAATTTTTTATCAAAATTAAAAAGGAATGTCGTTTTCATTTAAATTTTAAAAAAATAATGGCGTGACGTTATTCTTATCGTGTGACGTAAATCTACTATATATTTGTCAACTTGTCGTGAGATTAGGGACCCCTATGTCAATCAAAAAAATTTACCATGATAGTTACGATATCGCTTTACAACATGTCACGGTAATGATGCTGTTTTAGTGGTTATGATCTGATTGTTCACATTTTTTTTTTAAGCTGTTTTAGAGGTTGGGGTGGCCAATTAAAAATTTTCTGGAAACCTGTTGTCAATATTGTTTTTTTTTTTTGGAAAAATTTATAAAAGCTGAAATTTCGTGATTTAACATAGAAACAAATGGTAAATAAATTACCAGTATGAGTTAATGGGAGGTTCTTTTTATCACCAGTATTAAATGGGAGACAATCCAATTTATATCAAGTAACTTTTATAGACTATAGACTAAGATTCATTTCTTTTCTTACAAAACACGATTTATAAAACTATATATATTTTATTTCTGTTTTAATCTAATTTATTCATCAAAAATATTTACACTTTTAAAATAGTTCTCAATACATCAATTGTAGAGCGATATAGAAACACCACTGTTATAATAGTACTCAATACATCAATTGTAGAGCGATATAGAAATACCACTGTTAAAATAGTACTCAATAATCAATTTAGAGGATATAGAAATACCCCTGTTAAAATAGTACTCAATACATCAATTTAGAGTATAAGAATACCACTGGTATAATAGTACCCAATATATCAATTATAGAGCGATATAGAAATAACACTGTTATAATAGTACTCAATAAAAATTTAATTAAAAAAAAGAAAAAAAACCCCAATTTTAAGGAAAAAAATACCACTGTTAAAATAGTACTCAATAATCAATTTAGAGCATATAGATATACCACTGGTATAATAGTACCCAATATATCAATTTAGAGGATATAGAAATAACACTGTTATAATAGTACTCAATACATCAATTGTAGAGACATATAGATATACCACTGTTATAATAGTACTCAATATATCAATTATAGAGTGATATAGAAATAACACTAATACTTTAATAGATTATAATCTACGGGTTTTTAAATCTGCTATTATCTGATAATCATTGATTAAAAAGGCCAGTGTCCGTGTTCCAATTGAGTTAAACGTTGTCTTCGAGTTACTTTCAGGAATGGAATGGAATCGTCTTGGCTTCTTATTGTGTTGTTTCTTATTATAGAGTTTTCTTTATTCAACTTGTGAAGATTTCAAACAACAACAAAACAATTTCCATCCTCCAAATTTCTTTTTCTCTGAAATAACAAAATACATTATTTACTCTACAATTCTCTTCCTTAAGAAGCCGAGGAAAAGGGCGAGAAATTTGTGCACTTATCGCTTTCTCGCTCGTTTTATCTCCTTTTTCCTTGATATTTTCCTCGCTTTTATCTTACTTTTCGCCTCTCGACTTTTAAGCAATTTCCCCGAGCGAGAACTCCAAAGTAGATATGGCCACAGTCGGTCTCTATATAAAGGAAACCTGGATTGTTACAGAACTCTAAATTCATTTCCAAATCGATGCCAAGTCCTTAATTTTCATTGGTTTTACCTTATTTTGACGAAGTGAATATTATTTATGTGTATATTTACCTTTGTTTATCTTAGCTGAATCAATTCTACCGACATCATGACTGGACTTGGGTTGTTTTCTACAGAATCTTAATCTCTACAAATACAAAAAAAAAAAAAAAAAAATAAATAGAAAATATAGATGATAGACAGTTTTAAAAATAAACATGTAAAATAGTTTCGGTGATGTTCATTAAGAATCAATCAATTTTATTAGCTTAATTGGCCAAACATCTCGGCATTGATCTCCCCGGGTCGACGGGGAAAAATAAAGACAGATACCGGACTTTCATTATATCAATATTGTATTCGTATTGCATTGTGTTCGTCTCAAATTACTTGATAATTTTACATCAAAAATAAATTGCCTTCTCTCACCGACAGAAATCCTGATTTCTTTTCTTTTATCTTTCTCGGTTTTAAGTACAATGAACCCACCTGTCATGTCGGTGTTAAGTTCAACACAGTTGAGTCCTCCATTGAGACAGGGTCTAGGTTGCCAGCCATAAATTTTCTCTGGACATGGTATCGGTGTATCTTTGGTAGTGTGCATGGTAGATTTACGGGAAGATGGTGGAGATGGTACAGTGACGTTTGGTACATGTCGCAGATTACGAAGAGCATTTCTAATTGTAGGAAATATAGATCAGGACCTATAGAAGATCTCTCTTCATCTTATAGAGACCAATCATATTATTTGGTTTTATTTGGTATTATAAGTAAGGGAAGTAAATCTGACTGTAGAATTTAAAAACTTAGTAAGACGATTCTATGATTGTACAGATAACTTAGTCTAAAGTAAACAAGTTTTTTCGTAAGATTTAACTTAAACTATGTTCTATTCTGTTCGAGAGAAATACAAAATACTTACCAAGGTTTTTCTCTTTAAATATTCCGAGTAATTCTGTCATAACAAATGAAAAAGACAGAAACAACGCGGCGGGAGTTGACATATTCTCATTCAGTCTTTTATCAAACATAATTGAAGAATTAGAGATTTTTTCTGCTAAAATTACAGAGCGAACTGTAAAAGCGTCTTCTTCTTTGGAATTTTCAAAGACAGAATAATGGCGTGACGTTATTCCTACTGTGTAACGTCATTCTACTATATATTTGTCTAACTGTCGTTAGATTAGGGTATCCCTATGTCAATCAAAAAAATTATTTGATTTACAATTATTTAATTGGGGTATTTTCTCTTTCTCTTTCTTTTCTGATTCTGATTATTATGTTAATCAAAAAAGTATAATGAGGCAGTGTCATTTAATGTTTGTTCTTCTTGTTTCGCAGATGATGTAAGACCCCGGTCGTGATATACGGATCTGAAATTGTTACAGAGGAACGGATGGGGTCATATTCTCACTGTTAAAATATATAATTACGGTATATAATATTCTCACTGTTAAAATATATAATTATATAATATTCTCACTGTTAAAATATATAATTATATAATATTCTCACTGTTAAAATATATAATTACGGTATATAATATTCTCACTGTTAAAATATATAATTATATAATATTCTCACTGTTAAAATATATAATTATATAATATTCTCACTGTTAAAATATATAATTATATAATATTCTCACTGTTAAAATATATAATTACGGTATATAATATTCTCACTGTTAAAATATATAATTATATAATATTCTCACTGTTAAAATATATAATTATATAATATTCTCACTGTTAAAATATATAATTATGTAATATTCTCACTGTTAAAATATATAATTATATAATATTCTCACTGTTAAAATATATAATTATATAATATTCTCACTGTTAAAATATATAATTATGTAATATTCTCACTGTTAAAATATATAATTATATAATATTCTCACTGTTAAAATATATAATTATATAATATTCTCACTGTTAAAATATATAATTATATAATATTCTCACTGTTAAAATATATAATTATATAATATCCTCACTGTTAAAATATATAATTATATAATATTCTCACTGTTAAAATATATAATTATATAATATTCTCACTGTTAAAATATATAATTATGTAATATTCTCACTGTTAAAATATATAATTATATAATATTCTCACTGTTAAAATATATAATTATATAATATTCTCACTGTTAAAATATATAATTATGTAATATTCTCACTGTTAAAATATATAATTATATAATATTCTCACTGTTAAAATATATAATTATATAATATTCTCACTGTTAAAATATATAATTATATAATATTCTCACTGTTAAAATATATAATTATATAATATTCTCACTGTTAAAATATATAATTATATAATATTCTCACTGTTAAAATATATGATTACGGTATATAATATTCTTACTGTTAAAATATATAATTATATAATATTCTCACTGTTAAAATATATAATTATATAATATTCTCACTGTTAAAATATATAATTAGATAATATTCTCACTGTTAAAATATATAATTATATATAATATTCTCACTGTTAAAATATATAATTATATAATATTCTCACTGTTAAAATATATAATTATATAGTATTCTCACTGTTAAAATATAAAATTATATAGTATTCTCACTATTAAAATATATAATTATATAATATTCTCACTGTTAAAATATATAATTATATAATATTCTCACTGTTAAAATATATAATTATATATAATATTTTCACTGTTAAAATATATAATTATATAGTATTCTCACTGTTAAAATATATATTTATATAATATTCTTACTGTTAAATTATATAATATTCTCACTGTTAAAATATATAATTATATAATATTCTTACTGTTAAAATAAATAATATTCTCACTGTTAAAATATATAATTATATAATATTCTCACTGTTAAAATATATAATTATATAATATTCTCACTGTTAAAAATATAATTATATAATATTCTTACTGTTAAAATATATAATTATATATGATATTCTCACTGTTAAAACATATAATTAGATAATATCCTCACTGTTAAAATATATAATTATATAATATTCTCACTGTTAAAATATATAATTATATAATATTCTTACTGTTAAAATATATAATTATATAATATTCTCACTGTTAAAATATATAATTATATAATATTCTCACTGTTAAAACATATAATTAGATAATATCCTCACTGTTAAAATATATAATTATATATAATATTCTCACTGTTAAAATATATAATTATATAATATTCTCACTGTTAAAATATATACTTATATAATATTCTCACTGTTAAAATATATAATTATATAATATTCTCACTGTTAAAATATATAATTATATATAATATTCTCACTGTTAAAATATATACTTATATAATATTCTTACTGTTAAAATATATAATTATATAATATTCTTACTGTTAAAATATATAAATATATAATATTCTCGCCAGTAAAAGAAGGCCAAGTAAAAATTAACTAACATATATATTATATAATATACTGTCTTGAAACGATAAACCAAGATACACGAAAAACATAAAAATACAAGGATATTATATTGTATATAGTCTATTTTAAGTTCAAACCCCTAAAGGAACTCTACAAATAGGTAATTCTGCTGACTCAAAATCCGGGTTATCAGATGGATACGGGTCCAGATAAATTTCACCGTCAGGTTCACAACCTCCGCAATTTCCACCACAATATCCTGAAGGCTTTGCAGTATATGCACTGACGCTTTGTTTTTTTTTTGTATATGTACTTGCAGATGTACTTGTCTATTCCTTGGTTTTTGTGGTCATGTACTTGATCGCAGAAAGATGAATCTGTCCATTTTATACACATGTACTTGTGTATTTTAAAACGAATGTACGTTGAAATGATATATGGTTTTTGTGGTCATGTACTTGATCGCCAGAAGATAAATCTGTCCATTATTTACACATGTACTTGTGTATTTTAAAACAAATTGTACGTTGAAATAATACGTGTTTTTGCGGGTGGGTTAGTGGTCTGGATCCTGTATCGATATGTCGTTTGTTGATTTCGCTGTCAATAATCGGTAAATATCGAGTATTTCCTAGAACTTTGAACCTTTGAACTATATTTT
>CM060202.1:24047717-24082133 GCA_030562195.1 Nipponacmea schrenckii | reverse complement strand
GATCGAGTGGTCGAGGGATATTGTGGTGGAAATTGCGGAGGTTGTGAACCTGACGGTGAAATTTATCTGGACCCGTATCCACCTGACAACCCGGATTTTGAGTCAGCAGAATTACCTATTTGTAGAGTTCCTTTAGGGGTTTGAACTTAAAATAGACTCTATACAATATTAGTTGTCTAGTTTAAAAGTCAGTCATTTCAGATCCAGACAAGTCAACCATTTAAATATTATAAATCTCAACCAGGAAGAAATAGAAATATTAAAACAGAATCTAAGAAAAACATGTTGTTATTCATCAATATAATATTAGTGAGTTCTGGTATGGCGTAAAATACTCGGTCTAAATCGCACAAAAAAAGAAAGAGAATACCCCAATTAAATAATTGTAAATCAAATAATTTTTTTATTGACAAAAGGGGTACCCTAATCTAACGACAATTAGACAAATATATAGTAGAATGACGCCATACAACAAGGATAACGTCACGTCATTATTCTGTCTTTGAAAATTCAAAGTAGAAGACGCTTTTACAGTTCGCTCTGTAATTTTAGCATAAAAAATCTCAAATTCTTTAATTATGTTTGATAAAAGACTGAATGAGAATATGTCAACTTCCGCCGCGTTGTTTCTGTCTTTTTCATTTGTTATGACAGAATTACTCGGAATATTTAAAGAGAAAAACCTTGGTAAGTATTTTGTATTTCTCTCGAACAGAATAGAACATAGTTTCAGTTAAATCTTACGGAAAAACTTGTTTAATAGAACTATTTCAAACTAATAGAACTATTTCTATTTAATGACGACTGTAGTTCTACAAGTTGTGGTTATGGATCCATTTTTATACGCCCAAATGGAAATGTGGACGTATATTGCCGTCGCCCCTGTCCGTCCGTCCGTCCGTCCGTCCGTCCGTCCGTCCGTCCGTCCGTCCGTCCGTCCACATTTGTTGTATCCACAATAGAGGCTACAGTTTTTATCCGATCTTAATGAAACTTGGTATACATGTATATATTGATGATATCTCGGTCAAGTTCGAAAATGGAAATTATCGCAGGAACGGTTTTTTAGTTATTGCACCCTTTACTTAGTAAAAATTCTTGGGGTTTTATCCAAAATAGAAGGGTAAAGTTTTTATCCGATCTTAATGAAACTTGGTATACATGTATATATTGATGATATCTCGGTCAAGTTCGAAAATGGAAATTATCGCATGAACGGGTTTTTTAGTTATTTCCCTTGACTTAGAAAAACTTGTCAAAATTTAAGGGTTGATCACAATAAATCCTACCCAAATTTTTATCCGATCTTAATGAAACTTGGTATAGCATTGGAATTGATTAGCCTCAGGGCAAGTTTGAAATTTTTAAGTTAATTTGCATGAATTGTTTTTAAGTTATTGCCCTTGACTTAGTAAAAACGCGTCAAAATTTTTTTGGGGTTTTTCCCCAAAAAGAAGGGTTTTAATTTTTAAAGGATCTTTTAAAGAAACTTGGTATAAGCATAGAATTGATGACATTCGGTCAAGTTCGAAAATTTTGATTTTTAACCCGAGCGGTTTTTGAGTTATTGACCCCTTTACTTAGTAAAAACGCGTCAAAAAAATTTTGGTTTGGTCCAAAATAAGGGTACAATTTTTTAAACCGATTTAATGAAACTTGGTAACAGTATTAAATAGATTATATGGTGGTCAAGTTCTAAATTTTTAAATAATTTCCCTGAAAATTTTTGAGTTATTTTCCCTTAACTTTAAAATTAAATTTTTCCCCAAAGAACAGTTTTTTGACTTTAAAATTGGCTTTTATTTAAAAATTTGGTCAATTCAAAAAGGAAATTTTCCAGGGGTTTATTGGGTTTTTGCCCCTTTAACTTCTTTAAAAACGTGTCAAATTCCAGGGCAGTACCAAAGAACAAATTTTAAACCCGATATTCAGTGAAACTTGGATACCCCGGACCCTTTGTGAATCTGTCAATTAGAAAAAGCAACGTAATCGCGAATGTTTTTGAGTCATGGACTGATTAGAAAAATCTTGTAAAAACTTAACCATGCAAAACCCCCAATTTTCAGAGGATGTTGATGAAACTTGGATGTGAGCATTGGAATTGATTAGGCCTCAGTCAAGTTTGAATTTGACAGTTTTTCAATGAATTGTTTTAAGTTATTGCCCTTGACTTAGTAAAATTGCGTCAAAATTCTATTGTGGTTGCAATAAGAAGCTTTAATTCTCAAAGGATTTTGATGGAACTTGGTGTAAGCATCAGAATTGATAAGACATTAGTCAAGTTTGAATTTCTGACTTTTTTTAACAAATGGTTTTTGGGTTATTGACCTTGACTTAGTAAAATTGCGTCAAAAATATTTGTGGGTGCAAAATAAGCTACAATTTTTTAATAGATTTGATGAAACTTGGTAAGAGTATTGAAATAAATAAGATGGTGGTCAAGTTCTAATTTGACAATTTTCCATGAACAGTTTTTGAGTTTTTGCCCTTAACTTAATATTAATTCAGTGAATGTTTTTTGAGTTATTGCTCTATTTATTTTTCAAATTCAATGCTGCCAGTGGGCGTATGTTACCTTGCCTGGCAAGCTATTTTTACTAAAACTGTGTCAGAATTCCAGTCAGCTACCAGAACAATTTCCTCCAAACCACGGTATTCAGTGAAACTGAGTCCTGGACCATTCTGTGAATCTACAATTAGAAATGCACTACATAATCTGCGACATGTACCAAACGTCACTGTACCATCTCCACCATCTTCCCGTAAATCTACCATGCACACTGCCAAAGATACACCGATACCATGTCCAGAGAAAATTTATGGCTGGCAACCTAGATCCTGTCTTAATGGGGGACTCAACTTTGTTGAACTTCACACCGACATGACAGGTCGGTTCATTGTGGACTTAAAACCGAGAAAGAGAAAAGAAAAGAAATCAAGATTTAGTATTAGTGTTATTTCTATATCACTCTACAATTGATGTATTGAGTACTATTATAACAGTGATATATCTATATCGCTCTACAATTGATGTATTGAGTACTATTATAACAGTGGTATTTCTATATCGCTCTACAATTGATGTATTGAGTATAATATTAACAGTGATATATCTATATCGCTCTACAATTGATGTATTGAGTACTATTATAACAGTGGTATTTCTATATCGCTCTACAATTGATGTATTGAGTACTATTATAACAGTGGTATTTCTATATCACTCTACAATTGATGTATTGAGTACTATTATACCAGTGGTATATCTATATTGCTCTACAATTGATGTATTGAAGACTATTTTAACAGTAGTATTTTTATATCCCTCTACAATTGATGTATTGAGTACTATTATAACAGTGTTATTTCTATATCTCTCTGCAATTGATATATTGAGTACTTTTATAACAGTGGCATTTCTATATCACTCTACAATTGATGTATTGAACACAATTTTAACAGTGGTATTTCTATCTCACTCTACAATTGATGTATTGAGTACTATTTTAACAGAGGTATTTTTATATCGCCCTACAATTGATATATTGAGTACTATTATAACAGTGGTATTTCTAAATCACTCTACAACTGATATATTGAGCACTATTTTAACAGAAGTATTTCTATATAGCTCTACAATTGATATATTGAGTAGGCTACTATTTTAACAGTGGTATTTCTATATCACTCTACAATTGATGTATTGAACACAATTTTAACAGTGGTATTTCTATCTCACTCTACAATTGATGTATTGAGTACTATTTTAACAGTGGTATTTCTATATCGCTCTACAATTGATGTATTGAGTACTATTATAACAGTGGTATTTCTAAATCACTCTACAACTGATATATTGAGCACTATTTTAACAGAGGTATTTCTATATAGCTCTACAATTGATGTATTGAGTAGGCTACTATTTTAACAGTGGTATTTCTATATCGCTCTACAATTGATATATTGAGTACTATTATAACAGTGGTATTTCTATATCACTCTACAATTGATATATTGAGCACTATTTTTACAGTGGTATTTCTATATCGCTCTACAATTGATGTATTGAGCACTATTTTTACAGTGGTATTTCTATATCACTCTATAATTGATATATTGAGCACTATTTTTACAGTGGTATTTCTATATAGCTCTACAATTGATGTATTGAGTAGCCTACTATTTTAACAGTGGTATTTCTATATCACTCTACAATTGATGTATTGAGTACTATTATACCAGTGGTATATCTATATCGCTCTACAATTGATGTATTGAGTACTATTTTAACAGTGGTATTTCTATATCACTCTACAATTGATGTATTGAGTACTATTATAACAGTGGTATTTCTATATCACTCTACAATTGATGTATTGAGTACTATTATATCAGTGGTATTTCTATATCACTCTTCAATTGATGTAGTGAGAACTATTTTAAAAGTTTAAATATTTTTGATGAATAAATTAGATTAAAACAGAAATAAAATATATATAGTTTTATAAATCGTGTTTTGTAAGAAAAGAAATGAATCTTAGTCTATAGTCTATAAAAGTTACTTGATATAAATTGGATTGTCTCCCATTTAATACTGGTGATAAAAAGAACCTCCCATTAACTCATACTGGTAATTTATTTACCATTTGTTTCTATGTTAAATCACGAAATTTAAGCTTTTATAACTTTTTCCAGAAAAACTATATTGGCAACATGGTTCCAGTAAATTATGGCCACCCCAACCTCTAAAACAGCATTATAAAAACTGTGAACTATCAGATCATCAACCACTAAAACAGCATCATTACCGTGACATGTTGTAAAGCGATTTCGTAACTATCATGGTAAACCGTAAGTAAAAATACATCCCATCTGTTTGCCATGGATGAGTCGGTACATTGCTCTACTTGTCTGCGACTAACATTAAGCAGTTTATAAGATGGTTCTATAAGATTATTTTGGTATTAAATCGACCATGATCTTTAAACTTTAAATCTTCTTAATAAAGGGAAATAATTTATTGATTTCTCACATTTTTTTTGCTTCCGTCTGGAAAAGAAGATTTGGATTTTACATGTTTCTGGTTTAAAGTTATAGTCCGTCTTCTTAATTTATACTACGTCTTATATGATATTATTAGCCCTTTTCTTGTATCACGTAAAGCATCGATTTAATTGAATTGTACGCTACCTAATATAACCAATCATAGCCCTATACAGACTGTAAATATTATAGTTTAATTTGAACCGTCTTTCTATTGAGGACTAATTGACTGTATTCTCCAGCGTAGATTCTAATCAAGTTACCGCATTTACAAAATTTCAATATACAAAACATGTGGTATTAATTGAAGGTCGTAATAGCTTGACATCTTGAAGATGGGGTATTAGTTAAAGGAAGATGGGGTAGCAGATGAAATAAAATGCGCCTACAGAATGATTTGAAAAACGGTGATAGAAATATTTAAACACAAGTAATTTTCAAAAAGGAATTAATCTATCTGCTGATAATAATGAAAACAGAATTAGATAAAAATACACCCTTACTTTGTGATCTCGGTTATTGATTCTGTTAATAAGAGAGCGAAATCCCTGGGTCCACCAAGGGTCGAACCGGTGAGAGTTGTTCACATGTAGAAAACTCCGAGAGTCGACCCCGGGGATGCACTGGATATGAAAAAAATGCGACCTAGCAGACTGTCCTCGTATCCACACGAACAAACAACACATATCGTCGAGATTCAGTGAAGATTTCCTTTCCCACCCCCTACCTTTAATTATTTCAAAAGAAAAAAAAATTGCTGAATTTTACGAATTCAAGCTAGTTATTTACATCAAAGCCTTAAGCTAATTCTTTGTTCTCGAAGTTCAGACTAATTGATGTTTCAAAAATAATGAATCTTGTTCCCTCCGTAATTATGCTAACTTATTGATTCGGTATTATTGAAGAATAGACATCCTACGACAAGTAAAAAGTTGAGATCAAATAAATTCGTCTCATCTGATTAAAAAAGTTTGAGGATTTGTAAGGCTCCATTTGTAATATCGTGTTTTGTACGATATCACAGGAAGGAGACTGGCGTACTGAAATGTTCTAGTGATTATTGAAGGCGTTCAACTTGTTGACTGATAACCGTATCATGGAGCTTATTCTTCTAGTTTTATTGAATGTGGCCGTGGGATTGGCGGACAATCAATGCTACATAACTGCTCAACCAGACATTCAGGATGGCTACAAAACAGACTCGGAAGCGTTTTCAGCAACCCACGCTCTTGGACCAATGGATTGTGCCAGAAAATGTAAGCGGCATTCGTTATGCCGGTTTGCAAATTTGAATAAGCGGAACACGAATTGTTTTCTTCTCCACGGAGCGGGGAATGTCATACCCGACACTGATTACATGTTTTTAGAGGCTTGGAGGTTGAACAACAACATTCTCGGAGTTTGTACAGATCACGGATGTCCGAATAATACAGTCTGTACAGAAGATAATCCTGGTTATCATTGTCAACCGATCGGTTGCACTGAACATCCTAATTATCCATATGTAAATACCTCTTCTTTTAACAATAAGATTGTATGGCATTTTGATGAGGTAGTTGAATATGCGTGTATGCGTGGTTATTACACTACAACGAATGCTTCTTGCACCCAAGATGGAACGTGGTCAAATTTTGATTGTAGGCCGTACCGTGCTTGTAACGACATCAGTCGTTGTACGGAACACATACCTAAAGATTATTGGCTGTATATAAAAAAAATTGATTCACTGCAAAAAATATTTTGTGGACCTCTTACATATATATCATTGATAGAATACAACACGGCGTCAACTCCACCCTTTACAAGAAATTCAAGTTCGTGTGTCAAAATTCCTGATCCACAGCCCGAGCAGAGAGAAATGGGAGACACAGAGTTTCAAAGAGTTAGGTTTCGAATATCAACTGTATCAATACCATTAGCATCAAATGTACAATTTGCAAATTGGACATATTTTCGGCAAGTTTACGGACGAGCCGGCGACTGTTATGCTGGAAATGATAGTAATATTTGTGGAGTTATCGGCCACTTTATTATCGATCTCAGGGGAACCGGATTCAAAGTCAACTCCTCCGTACAGTGGACAACCTGGGGTACAGATGGAGTTATACAAAATATAACATGGTCAGATAATGATCGAGTGGTCAAAGGGATATTGTGGTGGAAATTGCGGGGGTTTGGGTTGGAAAAACCGGGCCCCGGAAAATTTACCTAAACCCGGGTTTACCCACCAAATTTCCCCATTTTGATTTCCAGGGGAATTAAAAAAATTTTAAAAAGTTTCCTTTAAAAGGGGTTTAATTAAAATAACCTTTTTAAAAATATTATTCAAAAGGAAAAATAGAAATTTCAAAACCCAAAAAAAATTTTTAACCATTTAAAAATTTTATTTTTTTAAAATCCCCAAACCAAAAAAAAAAGAAAAAAATTAAAAAGAAATCTAAGAAAACCCAGGGGTTGAAATTAAAAAATTAAAAATATTAGTAAAATTCGATCTAAAAAAACCCCGGTCAAAAATTCGGAAAAAATTAAATGAAACGTTTTTAAAAAGGGTTCCCTTTTTTTTAACAAAAAAATTAAACAAATTATTTTTGAAAAAACGCCTAAATAAGAAAAAGTAAACCCCCCTTTTTCTGTCTTTGAAAAATTCCAATTTTTTTAAAAAAAAACCTTTTAATTTTTTTATTTTTAAAGCAGAAAAAATTTTTTAAAAAAATTTTTAAATTTAATGTTTTGAAAAAAACTGAATGAAAGTTTTTAAATTCTACAGTCAGATTTACTTTCCTTACTTATAATACCAAATAAAACCAAATAAAAATATTGGTCTCTATAAGATGAAAAAATCTTCCATAGGTCCTGATCTACATTTCAAACTAATAGAACTATTTCTTTTTCTCTGGGTGGCCCTTTTGATGAAGATTGTAGTTCTACAAGTTGTGGTTATGGTTCCGTTTTTACTGAAACTGTGTCAGAATTCCAGTCAGCTACCAGAAAAATTTCCTCCAAACCACGGTATTCAGTGAAACTGATCCCTGGACCCTTCTGTGAATCTACAATTAGAAATGCTCTTCGTAATCTGCGACATGTACCAAACGTCACTGTACCATATCCACCATCTTCCCGTAAATCTACCATGGGAACTACCAAAGATACACCGATACCATGTCCAGAGAAAATTTATGGCTGGCAACCTAGACCCTGTCTCAATGGAGGACTCAACTGTGTTGAACTTAACACCGACATGACAGGTCGGTTCATTGTGGACTTAAAACCGAGAAAGAGAAAAGAAAAGAAATCAGGATTTCTGTCGGTGAGAGAAGACAATTTATTTTGGTGTAAAATTAAAATCAAGTAATTTGAGACGAACACAATGCAATACGAATACAATATTGATATAATGAAAGTCCGGTATCTGTCTTTATTATTCCCGTCGACCCAGGAAGATCAATTCCGAGATGTTTCGCCAATTACAAGCTAATAAAATTGATTGATTCTATTTATTTGCAGAGATTAAGATTCTGGAGAAAACAACAACCCAAGTCCAGTCATGATGTCGGTAGAATTGATTCAGCTAAAATAAACAAAGGTAAATATACACATAAATAATATTCACTTCGTCAAGCTAAGGTAAAACCAAGGAAAATCGACGACATGGGACCAATTCTAAAGGAATGTAGATCGGTAGCAATCCAGGTTTCCTTTATATAGAGTCCGACTGCGGTCATATCTACTTTAGACTTCTCGCTCGTGAGAATCAGATAAATTGCTCAAAGGACGAGAGGCGAAAAGTAAATAGAAGCGAGGAAAATATCAAGGAAAAATGTGATGAAACGAGCGAGAAAGCGATAAGTGCACAAATTTCTCGCCCTTTTCCTCGGCTTCTTAAGGAAGAGAATTGTAGAGTAAATATTTTTATTTGTTATTTCAGACAAAAAGAAATTTGGAGGATGGAAATTGTTTTGTTGTTTAAAATCTTCACAAGTTGAATAAAGAAAACTCTATAATAAGAAACAACGCAATAAGAAGCCAAGACGATTCCATTCCATTCCTGAAAGTAACTCGAAGACAACGTTTAACTCAATTCGAATACGGACATTAAAAAACCCGTAGACTATAATCTGTTAAAGTATCAAAAATGGTATATCAATATAGCTCTACAATTGATATATTGAGTATTATTTTAACAGTTGTATTTCTATATCGCTCTACAATTGATATATTGAGTACTATTTTAACAGTTGGGATTTTTTATATCGCTCTACAATTGATATATTTAGACTATTTAAAGTGGTATTTCTATATCCCCTAAATTGATTTTTGAGTACTATTTAAAGTGGTTTTCTATATCCTCTACAATTGATTATTTAGTACATTTTAACAGTTGGGATTTCTATATCCTCTACAAAAATTTAGTACTATTTTAAAGTTGGGATTTCTATATCCTCTACAATTGGTTAAATTTAACTATTTTAACAGTTGGGATTTCTATATCCTTCTTGTTTTTAAAATATTTTAAAATTTTTGATAATTTAAAATTAGATTAAAACAAAATAAAATATTATATTTTTAAATTGTGTTTTTGTTAAAAAAGGAATTTTAATCCCCTTAAAGTTATTAGTCTATTTTAACCCGTTATTTTATATTTTAAAATTTTATTTTGGGGAAAATTAAAAGGATTTTAATATTCGATTATTGGAAATAATCGGGGGAATCACCCACCAAATGATTAAAAATTGGTAATTTTCATGGGTTTTTTTAATAAAGGGGGAAAAAACATTTTCGGGTATTTTTAAACCCCCTTTCAATTTTAAAATTTTAAAGTAGCATATCCTTCCCCCCAATTGGGGTTTAAACTTTTTAAAAGGTAAAAATTTTTATTTTTTGATTAAAACGAAAAAAAATTTTTATTTTTTAGGGTTTTTTGAAAAAAATTGTTTTTATCTTGTTTTAAAAAATTTTGAAAAAATTGGGTTGGTTATTTAATCTTTATAAAAAGGGAATTTTAATCATAATGGGAAATTTTCCCGGTTTTTGTTAAAACACGAAAATTTAATTTTAAAATTTTTTGAAAAAAAAAATTTTTCCAGGGCCCATAAATTGGACCCCAATTTAAAACGGTTATAAAAAAGGAAACCTCCCATTAAAAAACCCTTTTTGTAATTTTTAAAAATTTGTTTCTACGGTTTAAACCGGGAAAAAAAATTAACTTTTTATAAATTTTTTTCCGGGAAAAAAACAATTTAAAATGGTTCCATAAATTTTTTGGAAAAACCCAACCCCTTTTAAAAAACTTTTAAAAAGGGGGAAAATTTTTTGATTTTTCAACCCCTAAAAAGATTTATTTTACCGTTTCTGGGTTTAAAGATATCCCTCTTCAAATTTTTAAACCTTTTAAGTAAAATTTCCCTTTTTGTTTCCTAAAAATCGGTTTTAAATTTTTAATTGTCGCACCCAAATTAAAACAAAAATAAGATGGTTTTATAAATTATTTTGGGATTTAAAATGACCATGATCTTTAAACTTTTAAATTTTAAAAAGGGGAAAAAATTTTATTTTACAATTTCCCCTTTTTCCCCCTTGGAAAAAAAAATATTTGGAATTTTTAAATGTTTCTGGATTCAAATTTAAACCGTCCAATTTTTCACGGCAATTTTAATTTGCCCTTTTTTTACAAGAAAACAGTATTTAATTTTTAATTGGGGGCCACCTTTAAATAAAAATAAAAGTATAAGACTTAAAAATTAAGGATTTGGGCCATTTTTGGACTTTAATTTTGATAAGGGCGATGATTTTTTAAACTTAAAATTAAAAGAGGGCAAAAATTTTCAAAAACAATTTTTGGGGAAAAATTTTTTACCCCAAGTTTGGGAATTAAAAAAATGGTACCCAAATTTTAATGACTAAGGTTCCAAGGTTTTACACGGGCCCAAATTTTGCAAAACATTTTTAGATTCCCCCAATTACAAAAATGTAATGGGAATTTTGTTTAAATGGCCAAAATTTTAAAAAAAGGTTAAAAGTGAAAACAAAACCCCCCCCCCGGGAAAAAAATAACCAAAATTCCTTTCCTTAAATTTGAAAATAAATAATTTTTGAACCTCAAAAAAAAGAAAAGGGCTTTTTTAAAGGGGTATTTCAAAAACGGCCCCGGGAAAAAATTAGGAAACCAAAAGGGTGGAACGGAATATAAAGGTAAAACTTTATATGAAGTCATAACTTCAATTCAACATTACATGAGGACAAATGGTGTAATGGTAAATTTGTTACAAGACAACGACTTCTTGGGTCTAAGGAATGTTTTAGACGGCAGAATGAAGGAAAAAGCAAGGAAAGGAATTGGATTAAATACAAAACAAGCAGAGATAATTACGGAAGAAAGTGAAGAGTTGTTATGGAAAACTGGTGTTTTGGGTTCAGATACACCAAAGAAATTGTTGGATACAGTATTCTACTTAATAGGACTAAATTTTGCTTTGAGAGCCGGAAAGGAACATCGTAATTTACGATATGGTGAAAATTCCCAAATCACGTTACACATATCAGACAGCGGATTAAGATATCTCCAATACACTGAGGATGTGTCTAAAACGAATCAAGGTGGAATCAAACATTTAAAACACAATCGCAAGTGTGTAAAAGCCTTTGAAAATAACAACAATCCTGAGAGGTGTATTGTTCGTTTATATGAGAAGTACATTAGTTTGAGGTGAGTTCAGATGTAAAATATTATAGACTTCTCATGCATGTTTAAAGGATGCGATGTAAAATCATGTTAACCAATTTCATATTCTAAATATTCTAATAATGTGAATTCTTCACTGTTACTCTTTTTACAACATTCCTCATCTAAAAATATAGTTTAGTCGGTTCAGTTTTGACATGACGCGACCAAGTAATACTAATGATTTTTATTATTATTTTTTTTTTTTTTGTATTTCAGACCGAATTTTGTAACCATTCTCGATTATATCCAAAACATGAGAGTTATTAGAAATCTCGGACCAATATTTGAACTTTTCTCTAAGCTTACCAACTGGTGTAACAACACTCTCAAGTGAACTCGTTTCATAATGTGAATCGTTGGCTAAAATTGCAACTTGTGAATCACTACTCATGAGATTATCATTCGCAATCTTGACTTCAAACGTTAAAGGGTTACTATTTGAATAGATATCCGTTTTGAAATGAAACAAATTTTCAAAATTACTTATCTTAGGCTTCTTTTTCTCAGGACAGCTCTCTGCCCAATGGCCCGATTTTCCACATGAAAAACATCGTCCTGGTTTGGATGTTGAGTTCTCTTTAAATTCTCTTGTGTATGGTGTTTTTCTTCTATATTGCTTCTTTGATCTATCTGCCTTTAATTTTTTCTCTGCTCTATTTGAAGCTCTTTGTATTTTCTTTTCATCTTCGGAATCGTCAGCTATGGGGTTAGAAACGTACTCCTGGACCACTTTCCAGCCAAGCTCTGAAGAATCCGCCATCTTAATTAGCTTTTGGCGTTCTGTGACTAGCTGGATACCTTCAGATATGGATGATTTAGCTGCGACGACGGCTTCCATGCTGAGTTCTGGATTTTCTAGGTGCGCTCTTGCATCTTTCAGTTTTGCCAAAACTTTGGACTCGTGTTTGAACTGATTCTCGTTTCCTTTTCTGTTAAAGGTGAAATTGTCCGAAATCTTCTCATGATTCTACTCATCTGCTCTCAGATATTTCCTTTTGTGACTGCTGTAGTGTGTCTTCAAATGAATTTAACTTCGAATCCATAAGAATAGTTAAATTATTCAGTAATTCTTGCTGCGAAGAAGCCACAGTCTGAGCTATTTGACTGTTGATAGCCTCCATGGTAACTACTTCTGCGTTGTCGGATCCGCTGCTCATCTTTACAGATCGAAGCGAATTGGTAGAATGACAAATATACTATATTTGCCGCGCTTATTCACCAATCACGTGATAGAAATCACGTGAATACTGAACACATATAAGTGTTAATACCGTTTATACAATAATTTCCCTCTATACTGCAAAACGAGGGAAATTATAAATATTAGTAATTTGAGAAAGAAAATCACACAAGGTAGGGCACGTACATAGAAGATGTAAGAGTGTTTCACTTTCCCCAACTGGGCATAATTACAAACTGGCTACAATACCTTTACGACTATATCAAAGATACCTGATGCAATGCTAAAACATTAACTATATCCAAGAATTGATGTACAAAATGCAGATTTCCATCTTTCTATCAAATAAACTCTAATTTAAAATCTGTACGAAGTGAGGTTTAAAAATACTATTTTGAATACATTTCTTTCAAAATCAACACGACAAATTATCCATACGGAAAAATCCTGAAAAACATCGAAGCATGACAAGAAGACTCAACGGTGTTCTTCCATGATTCAGGAATTGAGTCAATTACCGAGTTAAATGCTCGGAAAACAGTAAGATTGTTAGCACCTGGGAAACATTCTTTTACATAATTGACCATAGCAAGTGGTTTAATAAACCCACATTGTCCTGTTTAATAATATCTGCAATTTTAACAAAACCCAAAGTTTTACTTATTTAAAGTAGTTGAAACTTTGATAGGAATATGAGGATAAGAAAATAATGGTTGATTTATCCCAAACTGGTAATTATCTGAAAACTTGCGATTACAATCATTTATACGATCCCATGCTATCAAACATTTCTTTATGAAACCCTGGCAGCACAGATAATTCAATTTTAGTGTGTTTGATACTTTTGATAAACAAAAGTTCATATGAAATAGACAAGTTATCATATTTATGGAATAAATATAACATAAAATACTTCCAACTAGGATCAAATCAGGGTTTAAAAATTTTGCCAACCAACAAAGCCGGAAAGAATCTCTTCTCGATTCTATAAGCGGAATATTCAACCCCCCGTCGTTTCGGCTTCCAAGCAGGGTAGACTTTTTGATTAAAGGGGTTCGATCATCCACAAGAAGGTTTTAATGACTTGCTCAAATGCAATAATATCCCAAGACGGGATACATATTATTCTAATTATATACCACAACATCGACAAGCAAAGAGTGTTTACTATAACACTTTTGCCAATAAGAGAAAGTCGACGGCCCTTCCACAGATTAATAACGTTTTTAAACTTGTCTAATTTTCCCTTCCAATTAAGTGACTCACATACAGATGAGTTCGGTCCCAGATAAACCCCTAGAATCAAAATACTATCATAAAGTATTTGTAATGGAAGATTTAAATCAGTATGAACACACTTAGCAGTACCAGCAACAAGTAATTGAGACTTCTCAATATTGATCTTTGCCCCAGACAGCTTACAGTATTGATCAATAGACTCAAATTCACAGAATCAAGATCACTTAACGTCAATGTTGCATCATCAGCGTGTTGGTAAATAACTGATGTCCTGTCAGAAAACGGAATGGGAATACCGTGTATGTTGATATTGGAAACAATTAATGCATTCAAGGGTTCCACTGAAAGCACATACAACAGTGCTGCTATTGGACAGCCTTGTCGCACTGATCTTAGCACAGGGAATGACAACGATATGTGTTCATTTACCTTAACACAGCTTTTAATATCCCTATTAAACGTTCTGACAGAGTTAATAAAATGTGAGCCAAATCCCATTAATTTCAACACATTACATAGGTAAGGATGTGACACTCTGTCAAAGGCTTTCTGGGAATCAATTTTCAACAAGTAAAGTGGAAGCTGTTCAACATCAACATAATCAATAATGTCTCTAATGACACAGATATTGAAAGATATATCTCGACCTCTGATACAAGATGTCTGATCAGACGACACTACAGATGATATGACAGATTTTAAGCGAAATGCAAGACATCTAGAAAATATTTTGTAGTCCACATTTAATAAACTGATGGGTCTGTAGTTTTTCAGATCAGTGCGGTCACCTTTATTCTTATAAAAAATTGATATCATACCCCTTTTCATACTTGGGGACAGTTCCTCAGCACACATTGTGTCAAGTATCACTTTGTAATAAATGTCACCTAACAAGGCCCAAAAGGATATGTAAAATTCCACTGTCAATCCGTCAGTTCCAGGCGATTTATTTCGTAACATTCCTTTTAAGGAATTAAATAGCTCATCTTTCGAAACTTCCTCATCACACGCATTCCGATCTTCATCAGACAGCACATTTCGAACGAATGGTTGTAACACTTCTGGGTCATTCTGCAACGAATCATCACACGAGTAAAGCTTAGAATAGAAACGCCTAGTTTCTTCCAAAATATCGAAGGAGTCGTATTTAAGATCCCCACCCGATGAATTTATTTCTCTAATAGAACTGTTATCTTGTTTTCTCTTCTCAAGGTTCAGGAAGTACTTAGTACACCTCTCCGAATCAAAAGATTCCAAAGATTTTGAGCGCAGAATAGCTCCAAAACACTCACGCTTTTCATATTCTAATAATTCAAGTTCCAACTCAGCAAGCAAACAACTATCATAATTCAGTCCGCGCGGAGCTCTGTCATATATATATTTGAGTCGTTTTTGAATTAACCAATATTGTTCTTTCTGCTTCTTTTGAATACGTATTGAGTATGAAATTGTTTTTTGTTTAATCTTATATTTCAAACTGTCCCAAAATATACGAATTTCACTTTCAAACAGCGGACATTGTAATGACGATTTGATTATTTCATTAATAAGGTTTCTATAGGCGAGATCTTACAGAAGAGAGTTATTAAAAACCCAGCTACCACGACCACGATCAATGCTGTTAAGATTAATAGAAACAGTCACAATATTGTGATCACTTAGACCTGTATGATACATGGTTGAATTCGTTAACAAGTTCTCAAGATTTTCTGAAGCAAATATGTAATCAATTCGAGATTGCTTTATATTACCAAGTACAGTCTGCTGTTTATTGGGGTTGAAAAATCGCCAACAATCAATCAAATTTAAACGATCTACGAAATCACTGAGACAGGAAGACCCAACACCAAAGGAAGCCATCCCTTTAGCGCGATCACAGAAAGGATTCATCATATCATTAAAATCTCCGCAAATTACAAAGGATTTGTCTCTGGGGGTCTCCGATTCCAGATGGTCTATCATCCTCTGCATTTGGAGCATAGCAAGATATTATGTTAAATTTAACCGCATCTCGTTCAAAGGAGCACATTAGAAACCTTCCGTCATTTGATGAAGATACCATGGAAACAGTCTTTGAAAAGTGCTTAGACACTAAAACGGCACATCCACGAGGCGTATATTCTCCGTACTGACGACGTTTGATACTGATTCAATGGAAACTCCACTCTCCAAAATGTTCAACTGAATTCAAAATTTGCTCATCATGAAAAGTCCTGACGGATTTAAAGGAAAGACTTCGTTAACCTTTGAAGACAAGTTTACGGATCAAAAGAGACTACATTTCAATATTACAAAATCTTTATCACTTCAGATTAACTTGTCGCTCAATCAATATTTACTTCATACACATCACAATTTTTCGGAACACAGGACAAAATAGCTTCTTCTCCCAGTGCACCTTGAACAGCCACAATCACTTACCAGCTGTCACTACTTTCATATCACTAACCGAAATCAAAACAGTTGCCTCTGGGGTTTAAAATATAGAGCGTCCGATTTTTGCAGGACAATTTTCCTCTTATCCGATTTGACATGTGAATCCGAAGTGTCATCTGCATATTGGCAGAGGACGGGAAAAAACACTGTCCCAAAGTCTAATAAACATCTATTGGATCAAATATAGTACGATAAAGCACACAAATAACGGGAGGAGGAAAAACAATTTCATTTTGACAGGAATTCACAAACGCGTACAGGTGCATATACTTGCAAAGACCTTTATTCAACTACAATTTGTCTGTTAAAATGCCAGACATGATGTAAATACATGACTTTTTCCTGGTGATCGTACAATTAATTCAATCCCGATTAATTTGGAAGCCCACAGAATACGGTAGGGAGGAAACATCTGGTGAAATCTAACCCTCATGACTTTCCATCAAAAACATCAGTATTCTCATACTGACGACGTTTGATGGGACCAGGGAGCTCCACTCTCCACTGTTCAAGCTTTGATTCAATTTGCTCATCTGTAATAAGTCCTGACAGATGCATAAAGAAAACGACTTTTACCTTTGAAGACAAGTGACGGACAAAAAGTGACTCATCTTCAATCTTCAATCCTTTATCCACAATAGCTTGACCTGCAATCTGTTCATATAAATTTTGAGTACTTCTACATCATTTAAGCACAACACAAAATTTTTCAAAGGAAATAAAACAGTTCTTGAAAAATAGCTCGATACTTTCCCGTTACCTTTGACAGCGAATCCAATCACTCCATATCAGGATCAAACCACTATCCCAACCGCAAAAACACAGTATTAATTTCAAAACGTACAATTTGTTTTAAAATACACAGACGAACGATTTATACAGGACAGACTACACCCTATCCGATTTTCAAGTACATTGAATATAACAAGGACAATTTAGTCATATCTGGCATGAGACGCACAAAACATATCACAACTACAGTATACCCTCATTAAAAAAAAAAAAACAAACAAAAAAAAAAAAAAAAAAAAAAAAAAGAATTGCCAAAGCGTCAGTGCATATACTGCAAAGCCTTAAGCTAATTTTTTGTACTTGAAGTTCAGACTTATTGATGTTTCAAAAATAATGATCTTTGTTTACTCCAAAATACATGCTGACTTATTGATCGGGTATTATAGAAGAAAAGACATCAGATAATCTACGACAAGTATAAAGCTGAGATCAAATCTATTCGTTTCATTTGATTAAAGGGGCCCAGGCTTTATTTTTAGGGGTCGTTTTGGGCCTTTGTTACATTTAAACAGTCCTCAGAAATATTCAAGCTCTGAGAAAATCGCAAAATACCTTGAAATATGCCCAAAACAAAAAATTTCACTTTTCATTTTTTTTCCGTGCTGTACGCGGCTGGTCTCCAGTCAGTCTGAAAATTGTGTGTCCTGTTGACAAAGTCTACAATTGAAAAATGCGTTGTAGTCTGTTTATATAGATGACCGCTATTGCACGACGGGAAGGATAACTCTTTGATTATCAAGACGAACCGTTTTCCAATATGGCGGGACGTTCGTAATTTCTTAAGTCATTATGATTTTTCAAACACGGATAATAATGGATACACATGGATTTGAAGGCTCAAATTTCAAAGGTAAGCTCTGTAGACTATTTCTGATTAGCTAACCAAAAGATTTCATGTGTTTGAGGCTGTCGGATGATTGTCCGAAACAAATAAAGCCTGGTCCCCTTTAAAAAGGTTTGAGGATCTGAAACGCTCCATTGGCAATTCGTGTTTTATACAATATTAAAGGAAAGAGACTGACGTTTGTAAAAGTTCTAGTGAGTTTCATCGAAGACGTTTAACTTGTTGACTGATTTCTGTATCATGGAGAGTATTCTTCTAGTTTTATTGAATGTGGCCGTGGGATTGGCGGACAATCAATGCTACATAACTGCTCAACCAGATATTCAGGATGGCTACAAAACAGACTCGGAAGCGTTTTCAGCAACCCATGCTCTTGGACCAATGGATTGTGCCAGGAAATGTAAGCGACATTCGTTATGTCGGTTTGCAAATTTGAATAAGCGGAACACGAATTGCTTTCTTCTTCACGGAGCAGGGACTGTCATACCCGACACTGATTACATGTTTTTAGAGGCTTGGAGGTTGAACAACAACATTCTCGGAGTTTGCACAGATCACGGATGTCCGAATAATACAGTCTGTACAGAAGACAATTCTGGCTATCATTGTCAACCGATCGGTTGCACTGGACATCCTGATTATCAATTTGTAAATACCTCTTCTTTTAACAATAAGATTTTGTGGCATTTCGATGAGGTAGTTGAATATGCGTGTATACGTGGTTATTACCCTATAGCGAATGCTTCTTGCACCCAAGATGGAACGTGGTCAAATTTTGATTGTAGGCCGTACCGTTCTTGTAACGACATCAGTCGTTGTACCGAACACATACCTAAAGATTATTGGCTGTATGTACAAAAATTGGATTCACTACAAAAAATATTTTGTGGACCTGCTCCATATATATCATTGATAGAATACAACACGGCGTCAACTCCACCCTTTACAAGAAATTCAAGTTCGTGTGTCAAAATTCCTGATCCACAGCCCGAGCAGAGAGAAATGGGAGACACAGAGTTTCAAAGAATTAGGTTTCGAATTTGGACTGTATCAATACCATTAGAATCAAATCTACAGTTTGCAAATTGGACATATTTTCGGCAAGTTTACGGACGAGCCGGCGACTGTTATGCTGGAAATGATAGTAATGTTTGTGGAGTTATCGGCCACTTTATTATCGATCTCAGGGGAACCGGATTCAAAGTCAACTCCTCCGTACAGTGGAAAACCTGGGGTACAGATGGAGTTATACAAAATATAACATGGTCAGATAATGATCGAGTGGTCGAGGGATATTGTGGCGGAAATTGCGGAGGTTGTGAACCTGACGGTGAAATTAATCTGGACCCGTATCCACCTGATAACACGGATTTTGAGTCAGCAGAATTACCTATTTGTAGAGTTCCTTTAGGGGTTTGAACTTAAAATAGACTATATATAATATAATATCCTTGTATTTCTATGTTTTTTGTGTATCTTGGTTTATCGTTTCAAGACAGTATATTATATAATATATATGTTAGTTAATTTTTACCTGGCCTTCTTTTACTGGCGAGAATATTATATAATTATATATTTTAACAGTAAGAATATTATATAATTATATATTTTAACAGTGAGAATATTATATATAATTATATATTTTAACAGTGAGAATATTATATAAGTATATATTTTAACAGTGAGAATATTATATAATTATATATTTTAACAGTAAGAATATTGTATAATTATATATTTTAAGAGTGAGAATATTATATAATTATATATTTTAACAGTGAGAATATTATATAATTATATATTTTAACAGTGAGAATATTATATAATTATATATTTTAACAGTGAGAATATTATATATAATTATAGATTTTAACAGTAAGAATATTATATAATTCTATATTTTTACAGTAAGAATATTATATAATTATATATTTTAACAGTGAGAATATTATATATAATTATAGATTTTAACAGTAAGAATATTATATAATTATATATTTTAACAGTGAGAATATTATATAATTATATATTTTAAAACTGAGAATATTATTTATTTTAACAGTAAGAATATTATATAATTATATATTTTAACAGTGAGAATATTATATAAATTAACAGTAAGATTATTATATAATTATATATTTTAACAGTAAGAATATTATATAAATATATATTTTAACAGTGAGAATATGATATAATTATATATTATAACAGTGGGAATATTATATATTTATATATTTTAACAGTGAGAATAAAATATAAATATATATTTTAACAGTGAGAATACTATATAATTATATTTTTTAACAGTGGAAATATTATATATAATTATATATTTTAACAGTGAGTATATTATCTAATTATATATTTTAACAGTGAGAATATTATATAAATATATATTTTAACAGTGAGAATACTATATAATTATATATTTTAACAGTGAAAATATTATATATAATTATATATTTTAACAGTGAGAATATTATATAATTATATATTTTAACAGTGAGAATATTATATAATTATATATTTTAACAGTGAGAATACTATATAATTATATATTTTAACAGTGAAAATATTATATATAATTATATATTTTAACAGTGAGAATATTATATAATTATATATTTTAACAGTGAGAATATTATATAATTATATATTTTAACAGTGAGAATATTATATAATTATATATTTTAACAGTGAGAATATTATATATAATTATATATTTTAACAGTGAGAATATTATATATAATTATATATTTTAACAGTGAGAATATTATCTAATTATATATTTTAACAGTGACAATACTATATAATTATATATTTTAACAGTGAAAATATTATATATAATTATATATTTTAACAGTGAGAATATTATATAATTATATATTTTAACAGTGAGAATATTATATAATTATATATATTAACAGTGAGAATATTATATAATTATATATTTTAACAGTGAGAATACTATATAATTATATTTTTTAACAGTGAAAATATTATATATAATTATATATTTTAACAGTGAGTATATTATCTAATTATATATTTTAACAGTGAGAATATTATATAAATATATATTTTAACAGTGAGAATATTATATAATTATATATTTTAACAGTGAAAATATTATATATAATTATATATTTTAACAGTGAGAATATTATATAATTATATATTTTAACAGTGAGAATATTATATAATTATATATTTTAACAGTGAGAATATTATATAATTATATATTTTAACAGTGAGAATATTATATATAATTATATATTTTAACAGTGAGAATATTATATAATTATATATTTTAACAGTGAGAATATTATATAAATATATATTTTAACAGTGAGAATATTGTATAATTATATATTTTAACAGTGAGAATATTATATAATTATATATTTTAACAGTGAGAATATTATATAATTATATATTTTAACAGTAAGAATATTATATAAATATATATATAACAGTGAGAATATTATATATAATTATATATTTTAACAGTGAGAATATTATATATAATTATATATTTTAACAGTGAGAATATTATATAATTATATATTTTAACAGTGAGAATACTATATAATTATGTATTTTAACAGTGAAAATATTATATATAATTATATATTTTAACAGTGAGGATATTATCTTATTATATATTTTAACAGTGAGAATATTAAATATATATAATTATATATTTTAACAGTGAGAATATTATCTAATTATATATTTTAACAGTGAGAATATTATATAATTATATATTTTAACAGTGAGAATATTACATAATTATATATTTTAACAGTGAGAATATTATCTAATTATATATTTTAACAGTGAGAATATTATATAATTATATATTTTAACAGTGAGAATATTATATAATTATATATTTTAACAGTGAGAATATTATATAATTATATATTTTAACAGTGAGAATATTATATATTTATATATTTTAACAGTGAGAATATTATATACCGTAATTATATATTTTAACAGTGAGAATATTATATAATTATATATTTTAACAGTGAGAATATTATATAATTATATATTTTAACAGTGAGAATATGACCCTATCCGTTCCTCTGTAACAATTTCAGATCCGTATATCACGACCGAGGTAAGCAGTCTTACATCATCTGCGAAACAAGAAGAACAAACATTAAATGACACTGCCTCATTTTACTTTTTTGATTAACATAATAATCAGAATCAGAAAAGAAAGAGAAAGAGAAAATACCCCAATTTAATAATTGTAAATCAAATAATTTTTTTTATTGACATAGGAGTACCCTAATCTAACGACAATTGGACAAATATATAGTAGAATGACGTTACACAGTAGGAATAACGTCACGCCATTATTATGTCTTTGAAAATTCCAAAGAAGAAGACGCTTTTACAGTTCGCTCTGTAATTTTAGCAGAAAAAATCTCAAATTCTTTAATTATGTTTGATAAAAGACTGAATGAGAATATGTCAACTCCCACCGCGTTGTTTCTGTCTTTTTCATTTGTTATGACAGAATTACTCGGAATATTTAAAGAGAAAAACCTTGGTAAGTATTTTGTATTTCTCTCGAACAGACTAGAACATAGTTTCTGTTAAATCTTACGGAAGAACTTGTTTACTGTAGACGAATATTTCTGTACAATCATAGAATCGTCTCACTTAGTTTTTAAATTCTACAGTCAGATTTACTTCCCTTACTTATAATACCAAATAAAACCAAATAATATGATTGGTCTCTATAAGATGAAGAAAGGTCTTCTATAGGTCCTGATCTACATTTCAAACTAATAGAACTATTTCTATTTCTCTAGGTGGTCCCTTCGATGAAGATTGTAGTTCTACAAGTTGTGGTTATGGTTCCGTTTTTACTGAAACTGTGTCAGAATTCCAGTCAGCTACCAGAAAAATTTCCTCCAAACCACGGTATTCTGTGAAACTGATACCTGGACCTTTCTGTGAATCTACAATTAGAAATGCTCTTCGTAATCTGCGACATGTACCAAACGTCACTGTACCATCTCCACCATCTTCCCGTAAATCTACCATGGGCACTACCAAAGATACACCGATATCATGTCCAGAGAAAATTTATGGCTGGCAACCTAGATCCTGTCTCAATGGAGGACTCAACTGTGTTGAACTTAACACCGACATGACAGGTCGGTTCATTGTTGACTTCAAACCAAGAAAGACAAAAGAAAAGAAATCAGGATTTCTGTCGGTGAGAGAAGACAATTTATTTTTGGTGAGAAATTCAAATCAAGTAATTTGAGACGAACACAATGCAATACGAATACAATATTGATATAATGAAAATCCGGTATCTGTCCCCATTATTCCGGTCGACCCAGGAAGATCAATGGCGAGATGTTTCGCCAATTACAAGCTAATAAAATTGATTGATTCTATTTATTTGTAGAGATTAAGATTCTGTAGAAAACAACCCAAGTCCAGTCATGATGTCGGTAGAATTGATTCAGCTAAAATAAACAAAGGTAAATATACACATAAATAATATTCACTTCGTCAAAATAAGGTAAGACCAATGAAAATTAAGGACTTGGGATCGATTTGGAATTGAATTTAGAGTTCGGTAGCAATCCAGGTTTCCTTTATATGGAGTCCGACTGCGGCCATATCTACTTAAGACGTCTCGCCCGTGAGAAAGCGGGACAGTGCGTAAAAGACGAGAGCCGAAAAGTAAGATAAAAGCGAGGAAAACATCAATGAAAAAGTTGATAAAACGAGCGAGAAAGCGATAAGTGCACAAATTTCTCGCCTTTTCCTCGGCTTCTTAAGGAAGTGAATTGTAGAGTAAATAATGTATTTTGTTATTTCAGAGAAAAAGAAATTTGGAGGGTGGAAATTGTTTTGTTGTTGTTTGAAATCTTCACAAGTTGAATAAAGAAAAGTCTCTAATAAGAAGCCAAGACGATTCCATTCCATTCCTGAAAGTAACTCGAAGACAACATTTAACTCAATTGGAATACGGACATGGGCCTTTGAAATCAAATATTTATCAGATTATAGCACATTAAAAAATAGATTATAATCTATTAAAGTATTAGTGGTATTTCTATATCGCTCTACAATTGATGTATTGAGTACTATTTTAACAGTGGTATTTATATATCTCTCTACAATTGATGTATTGAGTACTATTATACCAGTGGTATTTCTATATCACTCTACAATTGATGTATTGAGTACTATTATACCAGTGGTATTTCTACATCGCTCTACAATTGATGTAATGAGTACTATTATAACAGTGGTATTTCTATATCGCTCTACAATTGATGTATTGAGTACTATTATACCAGTGGTATTTCTATATCACACTACAATAGATGTATTGAGTACTATTATAACAGTGGTATTTCTATATCTCTCTACAATTGATGTATTGAGTACTATTATAACAGTGTTATTTCTATATAGCTCTACAATTGATGTATTGAGTACTATTTTAACAGTGGTATTTCTATATCGCTCTACAATTGATATATTGAGTACTATTATACCAGTGGTATTTCTATATCACACTACAATAGATGTATTGAGTACTATTATAACAGTGGTATTTCTATATCTCTCTACAATTGATGTATTGAGTACTATTATAACAGTGTTATTTCTATATAGCAGTGTTATTTCTATATAGCTCTACAATTGATGTATTGAGTACTATTTTAACAGTGGTATTTCTATATCGCTCTACAATTGATATATTGAGTACTATTATACCAGTGGTATTTCTATATCACACTACAATAGATGTATTGAGTACTATTATAACAGTGGTATTTCTATATCTCTCTACAATTGATGTATTGAGTACTATTATAACAGTGTTATTTCTATATAGCTCTACAATTGATGTATTGAGTACTATTTTAACAGTGGTATTTCTATATCGCTCTACAATTGATATATTGAGTACTATTATACCAGTGGTATTTCTATATCACACTACAATAGATGTATTGAGTACTATTATAACAGTGGTATTTCTATATCTCTCTACAATTGATGTATTGAGTACTATTATAACAGTGTTATTTCTATATAGCTCTACAATTGATGTGTTGAGTACTATTATAACAGTGGTATATCTATATCGCTCTATAATTGATGTATTGAGTACTATTATACCAGTGGTATTTCTATATAGCTATATAATTGATGTATTGAGTACTATTATACCAGTGGTATATCTATATCGCTCTATAATTGATGTATTGAGTACTATTATACCAGTGGTATTTCTATATAGCTATATAATTGATGTATTGAGTACTATTATACCAGTGGTATATCTATATTGCTCTATAATTGATGTATTGAGTACTATTATACCAGTGGTATTTCTATATAGCTATATAATTGATGTATTGAGTACTATTATACCAGTGGTATTTCTATATAGCTCTACAATTGATATATTGAGTACTATTATAACAGTGGTATTTCTATATCGCTCTATAATTGATGTATTGAGTACTATTATACCAGTGGTATTTCTATACAGCTCTACAATTGATGTATTGAGTACTATTATAACAGTGGTATTTCTATATCAATCTACAATTGTTGTATTGAGTACTATTATAACAGTGGTATTTCTCTATCACACTACAATTGATGTATTGAGAACTACTTTAACCGTGGTATTTCTATATAGCTCTACAATTGATGTATTGAGTACTATTATAAAAGTGTAAATATTTTTGATGAATAAATTAGATTAAAACAGAAATAAAATATGTATAGTTTTATAAATCGTGTTTTGTAAGAAAAGAAATGAATCTTAGTCTATAGTCTATAAAAGTTACTAGATATAAATTGGATTGTCTCCCATTTAATACTGGTGATAAAAAGAACCTCCCATTAACTCATACTGGTAATTTATTTACCATTTGTTTCTATGTTAAATCACGATATTTAAGCTTTTATAAATTTTTCCAGAAAAAAAAAAATATTGACAACAGGGTTCCAGTAAATTATGGCCACCCTAACCTCTAAAACAGCATTATAAAAAATGTGAACTATCAGTTCATCAACCACTAAAACAGCATTATTACCGTGACATGTTGTAAAGCGATATCGTAACTATCATGGTAAACCGTTGGTAAGAATACATCCCATCTGTTTGCCATGGATAAGTCGGTACATTGCTCTACTTGTCTGCGACTAACATTAAGCAGTTTATAAGATGGTTCTATAAGATTATTTTGGTTGTAAAATATATGTTAGTGTTTACAAAGTCTATGATACACTTTCTCATGAAGTAATTTGAGACGAACACAATGCAATGCGAATACAATATGTAGTGAAAGTCTGGCATCTGTCCTCATTATTCCGGTCGACCCAGAAAGATCAATGGCCATTTACAAGCTGATAAAATTGATTGATTCTAAATGAACATTAGCCGAAACTATATTTACATGTTTACTTTCCTACTTTCTATCCATCTAAATTTTTCTATTTCTTTATTTTTGTATTTGTAGAGATTAAGATTCTGTAGAAAACAACCCAAGTCCAATCATGATGTCGGTAGAATTGATTCAGCTAAAATAAACCAAGGTAAATATACACATAAATAATATTCACTTCGTCAAAATAAGGTAAGACCAAGGAAAATTAAGGACTTGGGATCGATTTGGATTTGAATTTAGAGTTCTGTAGCAGGTTTCCTTTATATGGAGGCCGACTGCGGCCATATCTACTTTAGGCTGGTGAGAGTCGGGGAAAATGCTTAGAAGGCGATGAAGACGGCAGGGAAAAAGGCGTTGAAACGAGAAAGAGAAGCTAAGTGTCCTCGACAATAGCCCAATACGAGACGATGTGCACCAAAATAAGAGATCACTACATTAATATACTATTTATTTTCAATCAATTCTCAATCTTCCATCAATTCGACAATCTTTAAATGTTTTTCTAACAAATTATATGTCCATCAATTTTAACAAGATTCTATCATTCATAATTCCAACTTTTCTATCATATGATTTTCTATTGGTATTAATATTCCAACATTCAAACATGATATATTATAAAGATGGAGAGAGTATATGCGTATGGAGAGATTCACTGAAAATATGAAGATTCAAACTCTTAGTACAATAAGTAAACAAAGAAACCATTGTGGTCTAAATACAATTCCAGTCAGTAATTTCGGTAGGAACAATGCATTAATAAATTACCTCCCTTAAGTTATTCGACTCAACAATTATTTACGATCAATTCAAACAATATACTATCTTAATTCTACAAATAATGTTGTCAACATGATCTACGAAAACAATATAAAGCTAGCTTTTCTAACATAAATTTTTTACTAAAATCAACAAAACATTGCGTAGTGGGATACCGCACTTCCATATAAGGAGAGGGAATGACGTCATATGCTAATTACTGGCGGGAAAACATAGCATATTGCGCAATGATAGAAATTCGCTTCAACACTAAGTACACAAATTTCTCGCCCTTTTCTTCGCTTTCCAGCCATTGTAGAGTTAATAATAAGTAAACAAAACACATAGTAGTAAATCTAAGACATTGTTTTAATACAGTAAGATAGTCGGGGAAAATAAAGTTAAGATTTCTGACTACTAGAGATAAACAGAAGGACAAAAATCTGTCATATCACACAGCGTTCTTGATATGAGGTTACCACCTAAGCAACAGGATAAGTTAGCTACGATAAATACTGTTCACAATTCACTGTAGAAATTTCAGGCTTCAAATCTATGTGTGTCTAGATTTATCCACATTTGAAAATTTCACTCGTCATTTCTTGAGACTCTGTCATAAGTAAAATTCCTTGTCATATATTTGTATGGAGGCATTTCATTGGATTTTGGAGTATATTTATACATTTTGCATTTTTACAAATCGACAATTGTACTTTGCAGCATTGACAAATACATTTTGTAACGACGGCATTGGTATTTTAAACCTGCAACACAATCGAGAATTTTGGCAACGTTATATCTCTGTATATTTGAAGGTATTTGAAATTTCGTGTGGCCTAGTTCTTCTCAAGACTATTAACATTTATTCAAGACCCCAATCCACCCCCGAAAATAACGAATCTATATCTTTTAAATTGGTTCGAACCACTTGATGTTATTTCTATATCCGAGCTCTCGACATGTTTCAGTTAAAGCAGGGCAAAAACCATCCGATATCGAGCAATGTCGGTAATAAACTCACTAGCTACTTTGTAAAGATATTGAGACTATTTATTCTGATCGAGAAATTAAACAGTAAACTTTATCTTTAAAAGTAGTAGTAAATAGTCCACTATAGAAAAATGACCTATTGATCTATTCAACTCTTTTAAGATTGGGCCTCAATTTTCACCGTTAATTATCAATCTATGAGGACAAAATTACTAAACACATTTTACAAAGAATATTTTATTTCAAAACTAAAATAAATGTTAGTAAAAAGCTCTGAATAATTTAAAAAATGATGACAAAAAATATAGGAAAACAATATTTTTGGAATTCAGACAAACAAATATTGGAATTTAGACAAACAAATATTGAAATTTCGACAAACTAATATTGAGATTTCAAAATTAGATATATAGAAAATTTTACATTTATAAAATCTGTCAAAAGAAGGATATGATAAAACTAATATACACTGCTTAATTAATCTTGTATGGATAATGAACTAAAAAAAATTCTTAAGTGTTGTGAAAATCATAAGAATGACCATTGTACCACTCAAACTGACCATAGCTGAACCTGAATAAAACATTAAAATCATTCAAATTACAAATAGGCTTGTACATATACAGTAGAACGTGTATTCGGATACCACTCGCGGGTTTATACAAAACGGTTGCTGAATGAAGGCGATCTCTAATGAGGGAATCGGGTCAACTACTGAACCATTTTGTTTAAAGAACCTAAGCTTAGCTAGTTCAACTCATTTATTTCATAATAAATGTAAATAACATATTAAAGGGATACTGCGTCTTAGCATGAACATAAAATTGTAGTTATTAAGAAAGTGTCATAAAGTAACAGAATCCCTTAAAATCTTGAAAACTCACAAAACTAAGTCAATTTTGAAAAACGTTTTATCAATTTTAATCAAACTTTATAGATAATTGCTTAGTGTTTTGTTATTATTTTATTTGTTTATGTTATTTATGTTAGCAGGTATATTTATTGATGAATAGATGAATTTGGTACAAATTTGCAAAAATTCAAAGTTTATCAGAATGGTCTACTCACCGCACTTAAATCCATAACCTTCAAAAATTCCATACGCCAATTCTTTCAATTTCTCTTGATTCCCACACGATCGTATACAATGTAGGTACGCATCAAGAACTCTGAGAAAATAACAATTTAAATAAACTTTTTACATTATTTATTTTACAAGCTTATTCCGGTTCTTTTTAAAGTTTTTTTTTAACCCTGTAATGTTAGACCGACAACCCAGTTTCTCAGGCGTGATGCCAACCCGACAACCCAGTTTCTCAGGCGTGATGCCAACCCGACAACCCTGTTTCTATCCAGTTTCTCAGACGTGATGCCAACCCGACAACCCTGTTTCTATCCAGTTTCTCAGACGTGATGCCAACCCGACAACCTTGTTTCTATCCAGTTTCTCAGACGTGATGCCAACCCGACAACCATGTCCCTACCCAGTTTTTCAGACGTGATGCCAGCTCGACAACCCTGTCCCTACCCAGTTTCTCAGGCGTGATGTCAGCCCGACAACCCTGTCTCTATCCAGTTTCTCAGGCGTGATGCCAACCTGACTATACCCTGTCTCTACCCAGTTTCCCAGACGTTATGCTGGACACGAGATATCTAGACACAGAAAGTTACGACATTGATGAAGATTTTATATCCGAAACACTGCGGATATAGCTCTAGTCTATTTAAAAAATATATGATAACTTACGAACCCGCAAGCCTGGGACAGGTCTTTAACATTCTTTGCTGAATTCTGCAGATTGTTTTGACAAGATGATAACAATGTGACAGAACAACCGTAAGACATATCCAACACAACCATCACTAAAATAAAAACATGGTTTTTCCGGATTTTAAGGGATTCTGTTATTTTATTACATACAATGTAACAGTGTAATCCTACTATACCGATACAAGGGAAATCAGGCCCATGTAATAATTGAATCCATATTACACATATGTTGAATACGGTCGAACTACTTTTTCTACGGATCGAATGATTGAGTCGCCATTTTTGTTTTCAAAAGCCATGTCGCTAAGCGATTTCCCAGCTGCAGTGTCAACTTAAAATAACTCAAATGACAACAAATTACCATTAAACCATATTTTGAAGCTGGTCCATCCACCTATGGGCTATAATTTCCACTGACAATGTCTTTAATCCCTTTTTGACAACAATGCAACCAAATCAAGTCACATGTACAAGTTGATCCGAGTAGGTTAGAGGGAACTCCCTATGACGTCATTTTATGTCCAGCAGCGAAGTTGGCCGTACACATAGGATGAATTTGTAGACCATTTTAATGCAGTCTTATTGCAGTAATTTGTAGTTACTCCAATTAAAACAGTAACCGCAATAGTATGTAATAAAAGTAGAACCGCACACGTGTCTATAGGTTTTCAATATTGCACTCGGGCTTGGCATAGTGATACCAAGAGTGTGCGTTAGCAGTCGCCATACTTGTAGTGTATACTGGTTATAAGTGAAATCTTCGTCTTAGAATGAATATAAAATTTTAATTCTCAAGAATGGTCAATATGTGTATTTATCAATTATTGAGCTTACCTGGTGTCATAAAAACTGGAAAATTTGGAATATTCATTAAACTAAGCTATTATTGAAAAACGCTTACTCAATGTATAAGCTTTGTTCAATATTCAAATGCATATTTATAGATTATTGATATTTTTGGATTTATCGGATTCCAAAGAAATGTTATTTATGGCAGCAGGTTTATCCACTGATGAATATATATTCTATTGTCCAAGTTTACATTTTTTAATTATGTTCATTCTTAGACGTAGTTTTATTTGAAAATGGCAATTTCAGTTGAAAAAAATAATGCGGCCAACTGATCATGCCTTAAAACATTTTTGCTCTGCTAAAGAGAAAGGAAATATATAAAAAAAAATTATCATAACTTACTGGAAACGGCTACCAGAACAAGAGAAACCTTCATTTTGTCAAAAATATTTTAGCCTCAAAATATACGTGTGAACAACGTTGTAAGTCCTTACTTTCTGCGCCCCGCTGTTTCTTGTATGAGTTAATACAGCTACCTTGAAGTATTGTGCAATTTTAATTCAATTCTTGGAAAAGGATTTAATTTAACAGCTCTGCGCATGTACTTAAAAACACCGCGTCAGATATTTTAGGAGTTATCTAATGTCGAGATTCCTTGTTTCAGAAGTAAAGATTTAGATTCATAACGAAGTTCTGTAGAAGCCATGGTTCATTCTCTAGGTTAATCTTTGATAAATATGACAGTTATTTTTTTCTCCAAAATTTGAAAAAAAGTAAGCTTAGTTCTATCAAATTCGAATCATTTAGACTATACCCCATTTCGCCTACACCTCATTTCGCCTACACCTCATTTCGCCTACACCTCATTTCACCTTCACCTCATTTCGTCTACTCCTCATTTCACCTTCATCTCATTCACCTACACCTAATTTCACCTTCACCCCATTTCGCCTACACCTCATTTCGCCTACACCCCATTTCGCCTACACCTCATTTCGCCTGCACCTCATTTCGCCTACACCTCATTTCACCTTCATCTCATTTCGCCTTCACCCCATTTCGCCTTCACCTCAATTCGCCTATAACTTATTTCACCTTCATCTCATTTCGCCTTCACCTCAATTCGCCTTCACCTCATTTTTACTCAATTATCTTTTTACATCATTTCACCTTCATCTCATTTCGCCTTCACCTCACTTCGCCTAAAATCGTATTTAATTAAAATATTAATTGGATATTTAGAGCTGAATTGTGTAAGAGTTAATATACCAAGGCCTTACGTTTACTTGTGCATGGTTAATACGTGAGACAATTACCGAAATACAAGATACTTGTAAGTCTTGGTTACTACGAATACACTATGAAACTCTTCCCTACCTATAAATTTTATGACAGTAAAAGTAAAAAAATTCCCTTATACAAAAGTACATATATTAATCACTCGAGCGTTAGTTTTTATGTCAAAACCCGTTTACCCGAATTTATTAAGGATAGGGATATGGTAAACATTTTTCCTACTAAGCGACCTTTTCTTTTGTTTGTAGGTTTAAAAATGTTTTTGCTTGAATTTATGAAATCCTTACTCCAAAACTCCAGTAAATTGTGTCTCTGGAGCTATCTGATCCCAACGGTTAATTTTAAACACCAAAATTAACTCTTAAAATATATCGTAGTATTATTTCTCCTTTCTCCTTATTCTTAATGGTTTCAGGTCAGATTGTCACCTAGCTTTAACTGATTAATTAACTTTCTATTTTTAATTAACCTTTTTAATATAAGGTCAAATTAATTAAGTGGATACGTTGGTGTAAACAGAATATATTAGAAATATTTCAGGTATAATTTACGATGTATTTGAAAATGAAAATTCAACGATTAATGGAATAATGTGTCTGTTGAAATAAAACGACCCCCCCCCCCCTTCCAACCCTTCATGTGTAACAGACTGTGCATGTTAAAGATAACTCTACAATAAGTGAGCATGGTTGTAATAACAACATATAATTGGAACTACGAAAGCACAGGCCGAGGTAAATAATTCTGTTTACAAGGAATAATGAACACAATTTCTAAAATATCGGTGAATATAAATATATATAAATCACAAAAATAGTAAGTTAATGCCACGCCACTATTCTATCAGGATTTCAATCATTAAACCTTAATCTCCATTCTTTTCATATAATATGGAGAAGTATTTTTATTAAATCTCAAAATGACATGGACCTTTCTTATTCAAGATATCTACTTACACGTGTGTGGAATATTGGATATATTGAATACAAACACTAATAATAATAATAATAATCAAATTGACGGGCCCTGTTTTTAAAGATGAATGTTGAACCAGTTTCACTTGGTCACATTCTCCCAATCTTAAATGCTTCACTATGACAATCGTCGCTACAGCATTTGTAACTCTCAGTAAACAAAATTACTGTCTACCTTCTCCTGTTGTTAGAAAACAAACACACAGAGACAAAAACAGGTCCAAGCTGCATATATAAGTTAAGTTATTTGTTAAATATTTTGTGAGGACAACCATGTCCCCTGGCCTGTAGTTAGTGTTCGTTTCGTTCTCAGTTTCCCAACGATTCTTCAGAAGCCAGAGAATGATTTTATATTTACTTGCCTTAATTTCGTGTGTTTCTGGTTTCATTTCGCCGATTCCACGCAGCAAAACCTACACGTCTTGTATACATGGTTTCAGTGATTCTTGGACTACAGAGGAACAGAAAGATTTCGCCTGTACAGCGCAGGAAAAATGGCATACAGACATTGGCCAGAAACCAAGAAATAGTTTACATAAAGTGGAGAGAGATTGGTTCGTCCGATTGGGAAGTTTAGATGTCTTGAAGCTTCAACATAGACAACCATGTATCCGTAAAGAATATCGACTTCTTGAAGATAACGAACGAAATAGATTCCACGAGGCTGTCAACAGATTAAAGATAAATAAGGTAAGCGAACAGTGAAAGAGTCTGAGAGAGTTTAGAAGGTTTTCATTCTGTTTTGAAAAATATACTTGATATGGTTCATTCTGAAATTTATTTAATAAATTATAAAATTATAAAATTAAAACAATCAAGACGGAAGAGGACAATAACATAAAAACAAATCATCGAGAAAGTTTGGTGTGAAAATCCGAAACTTTTAAAATGAAAGTAACCAAGTCAGTAACTTGTGGTTATATTGAAACTGTAACTTAAGTATACTTAAATATATAAACAGGTGCTTCTTAGTCACATTTTGTCAGTTAAACTTTTATCTTGCAAAGTAGCATATTGTCAGTTTCTATGGACTGTATGAAATAGCATGTTTGTAAAGAATAATTTAATAATTTGTAAGTCACACGAGACTATGTATGGTTCTTACACAGAAATAACA